>PVIA01001031.1:169619-324728 GCA_004024845.1 Tonatia bakeri
CCCAGCACCCTCTCCTGTCCCTGTCCACACAAGCCCTGGTCCCAGCCATGCTGCAGTTCCTGGAATGTTCCCTAGTCTAGGCTTCCGTGCTGTTGTACAGGCTGCTGCTGTGCCTGGATCTTTCGGATCAGAACCACCTGGAAAATCGGGGGACGTAAATCTACTTCCTCTCCTGAAGTTCTTCCTTCCTGGAATAACTGAGTCTGTGTGGCCTTCTGATAGCTCAGGGGCTCTGGGAGAGAATATTTTAGAAATTAGGGTTAAGACCTAGTCTCTGAATATGGGTTCTGGAGCCAGATGCCAGCATTCAAATGCCGGCTCTGTCACTTACTAGTGGGTGACTTTGTGCAAGTTCCTTAGATGCTCTGGGCTCCATCTCCCCCATCTGGGAAATGGGGTCATACGTAATACTTCACAGAGTTGTGGTAAGGATCAAGTGCGTTAAAATGTGTAAAGTGCTTAGAATGGTGCTTGCAGGGCGTGCTTGGGTAAATAGGCGTCTCTGTAAAATCATTCTCCTGTGAGGAGTTAACTCTAGTCACTGCCCAAGTCTCACTGAGCACCACATTTGTGGAAGGCCAGCCCTGGTGCCTCCCCGACTCTAGCCGCCTTCCAGGCAGGTCCCTGTTTTCTCAGCACCTCCAGCTCCCCACGGTTACATTTGTCACCGTCTATAACTCTGTCACTGGGGTTTTTCATGGCCCGAATCTGCGAGACCCTTAAAGGCAGGGGCTGGATTTTACTCCTTTTTCTCTCCCCAGAAGCTAAGTCGGATTAGGCCTTCAATAAATGTGTAGTAAATTGGATCTTGCTTTGATTTCACACAGTAACTCAAGCCCAGAAAAGACTAAATGAGTTCTTCTAAGTCACACAGGAGGCTGAATAGAGACTAAGGCTTTCAATCCTATTCCCTTCTGACTGCCAGACCTAAGCTGGTTGCTGGGCCCGCGAGCACACGCGTGTGTGTGTCCCCACCAGTATCACCACTAACCCCTGCCGACCATCTGCTCTTAAAAGTATTAAATCAGACACCCATAAAATAACCCATGGTTTCCTGGCATCCTTCCTGTGAGCCCCTGGGCTGCCCTTCAATCATTCCTATTCCCGGAGAAAGAGGATTACTGGGAAGGAAGTCCATTTGCATCCTTCCAATCTTCCCAGGAGCTGCTGAATTTCCGGATAATTCCGATGCACCGAACCCCTCCCTAACATAAAAAGCGTCGCTTCCATCCGTTTGCTTTCTCCAGATGTGGAGGTGAGGGCGGCATTACTCACAAAATCTAGTTCAATATGGGACTTCCTGGGGCGGGCTTGGACCGATTCCTCCTGCTGCTACCGACTGCCGCACTGTCAACACCAGACGGCGCTGTGCGCTCGTTGGCCTTTTAACCCCCACGTCGAGCGCGCACACAAGGCCAGGTTTTCTCCGGTATGGCTCTGGGGACGGTACCCAGCATCACCTCTCTCCGGTAGCAAAGCCGTTTCTTTCCGCTTTTTGCGTGTGTGTAGCGGAGGGTCCCATTTCGATGTCTTGCGGAGACCTGTTTGAAAAGCTGTCTCCTGCTTTATGCTCTGTTACCAGGATTGTGATTGCTGTGGCTGGATGGAGCAAGTCCTTTTAAATCAGAAGGAACTGAAGGCCTACTGGGCACCAGGCGCCCTGCCTTCCTCGCCTCCTTCTCCCCTCACGTTCAGTACCTCTTCCAGATTAAAGGACTCGAACTTGAGGCTTCCCTGCCCCTGCCAGCTAACACACGACCGACTATGTGTCCTCGGTGGAGGTTCCCGTTCAAATCGCCTGTCGAGGGCGGGCGAAGTAAGTCCATCCCTTCCAGTATCCGGATGGACAGCCGGCTCCCTCTGTGATCCTCTTGTACTTTCTTCCCTTCGCCCTGATTTGTAAGGGGGACTTTTAGGGGGGTGGGGTGGGGGGCGGAGAGAAGGGCGGGGAAGGGGCCCGGCGGGGAGGGGCGTCGGAGCGCTGTCACCGAGTGTCACACCGCCCTCTCCGCCCCTCAGCCGGGGGTGTGGGAGCGCAGCGGAGCTCGCGGCAGAGGGCCAGGCGCGTGGGGACGCGGGAGTGCGGGTTCCCTGCCAGCTGCGGGCACCCGAAGCGCGCTGGCCGCCTGAGCTCGGCGCGGAGCCCGGAGCCCGGAGCCGGCCGTCCCCCGCCCCCTGTGCGCTGGGCAGCAGCCCCGGCTGCGGCAGCCGGGCTCCCGGGGAGCGCGCCCCGCCATGGAGTCTTCGCCCAAAGACGCCGAGACGGCGGCGGCGGCGGCGGACCCCCGGGGGGCGTCCTCGTCCAGCGGGGTGGTGGTGCAGGTCCGGGAGAAGAAGGGCCCCCTGCGCGCCGCCATCCCCTACATGCCTTTCCCGGTGGCCGTCATCTGCCTCTTCCTCAACACTTTCGTGCCGGGACTGGGTAAGACACGGCGGCCGCGACCCCCGGGCCCGGGCCCGCCGCGGAGGGCAGGCAGGGGAGGGGACGGGGAGAGACCCTCGGCGGCGCTCGCGGCTGCCAGCGCCGGCCCGCGCTCCCAGCGCCCCCAGGCAGGTGGCAGCAGCGCGTGGAGCAGGCGTCCTGGAGGGCGGAGGGCCGCCCGCCCAGCCTTTCACCTTCTCCCACCTGTTAACGAGGTTGTCCGGCCCGAAGAGCCGGAAACTTTGCCGGGAATCTTGTACCCCGCCGTCGGCGGCCAGAACTGCTCCCCTCCAGGCTCCCCGAAATCCTGCCCCTCCTCTCCGCCATGCAACCTCCCGCGAACCCCTTTCTCCGAGGGCAGAAGGAGCATTGTGGCCACACCTGGCGCTGCCCAATTCCCAGGAGTCTAAGTCGGCGGAGCCGGGGAAAAGGGGGCCAAGCCGGGCTTAGGAGACACCCTGCAGCTCGCGGGGTGCGGACAGTGTGGGGGCGAGAGCTCTTTAGCCAGATGCTCCTTCCCGTTCTTTCCAAGAGGCGGCGATTCCGCCAACACCCCGCGGGGCGTCACGGGCGGGGGGATGGTTAGCTTGGATACCTGTGGGTTTGGACCGCACAAGGCCAGAGGCGATCCCCAATCCCCCCCCATCCCTTCCATTCCGTCGAAGTGGAGAGCGCACCAGTGTGATCCGAGTGCGGGAGTCTAGCTACCTGGAGGAACTCTGACGTCGCCCGTGTTCCAAATTTTAACAGGGGCCCATCAGAGAGACGGGGGTGAGGAAGGGTGTGTGAGAGAGGGGACGAGTTTTCCTGACCCTCTTTTGTCCCCACGTCCCAAATCTCCGCACGCTCTCCCCCCAATCCCATGCTTGGCACTCGCTGTTTTTCCGCGCTAAACGGTCCCGCCTCTCCAATTCCGTGCGCGGCGGAGAGGGAGGCCCCTCGGTGCCCTCTCCAGGAGCAGGCCTGCCCCTGCGCGCCAGCCGGTTGCCAGCAGCTGGCTCCAAGTTTCCAAGAACCGAGATCAGCTCGAAGTGGTTTTCTGTTGTACGTTGGCCTTTCTCACGGCCTCCAGGAGCGGAGAGAGAGCGCACCCACCCACGCAGGATATGTCCACTTTCCCTTGTCTTTCTGCCTGCCGGGCTGCGGCGGCGGGAGCAGAAAGGACATCTGTCTGAGCAGGGGGTGAGGTGGTCTTCAGCTGTGCTCCCCCTTCTGTGATGCCGCCCGCAGCCCGAGCCTGAGCTCCTCACAGGCTGGCTCTCTGCACCTTTAGACGCCCTGAGGGCTGATACGGTGCGAATTTGGCTGTCCACAGTTCCCACCTGCTGGAGTGTAAGCATACTGCCTGTCCCTCTCTTCGAGATGCTACCGTCATGAGCAGGGCTGCATCTTGATTATGCTTTTTTTTTTTTTTTAAAGTGGTGAAGTCAATTCCGCCCTATGGTCTTTTGAGGAAACAAATGAATTGGTGCCAGGTGGGAGGGGCTGTACCAAGGCTCTGCTGAGTGAGGGAGCCGCCCCCAGGAGTCTGCAGGCCCCCCCCCCCCGCCCCCCGTGCACCTGTGCCGGCCCTCCTGGGTCACACCTCACTAGGTACCTTTGCTGCCATTCCCCCAACCTCCGGCCCTCTGTACCCCCTACACTGGGACCCAGCTTTCCCCTCTCAGAATCTTGTAGGATTTTTGTAAGAAACCTTTCTGGGAAGCCAGGAGAAAAATAAGGAAACTACAGGAGTAATAAGACAGGTGAGTCATGGGTATACAGGCTAATGGATTTTCTGTGACCAGGCGCACAGGCCCCTGGCACTCTCCATGCCACAGGGGTCCTGATTCCTGGCAGTGTTCCCGCCTGTGAACCGGGGACGCCTGTCTCCCTGGGTTGCTGGGAGGAAGGAATGAGATTACTTAGAGCTTACTCAGGGGTCCGTTGCGCTGGAGGAGGTGGGTCCCTCTTGCTCTTTGCCCTTCTGCAGAGCTGACACTGGGTCCACCCCTGTGTGTGTGTGTGTGTGTGTGTGTGTGTGCGCACGTGCCTTTCTGGACCTTTCTCCTGTGTATTTGTTGATCTCTCTGCTCACCTTGACCAGCAGTGGGGTCCTATGTGACAAACCAGCCCAGACAATGCTTGCAGGCAGTCCCCCCACCACGCCCCCCCTTCTCCAGGTCCTCTTGGCTCGTCTGAAGCTCCTGTGAAAACTCAATATTCCTGTGTGGCTCTGCCCCTTGAGGAAATGCAGATACTTTGAATCCACTCACTCTTTCACTGCACAGACTCACAGCACCTACCACACGCCAGGCACTGGGGATGTGACAATGAATAAATCAGCTGGGATGTCATAGGTCATTGAGAGCAACTGATGCAAACTTCGTTTGAATCTGAGAAATGCTATGATGGCAGCAGGAACCGTGTTTTAGCCACAGTTAATTCTTCCTGGGTTGGGAGTCAGAGAAAACCTCCCAGAGGAAGTAGTATGAGGTCAAACCTTGCAGGGAAGATCCATCACAGGACCCCATGCTTTTCCCATCCTCACTGCACTCCTACTCTCGGAAGACCGGGCAGACCTTTGGCCCGAAAATCTCTTGTTGAAGCTTCTTTCCCTCCTGGGGAGTGGATGGAAAGCAGGCATGTCTTACGATCTTTCTGACTCCTCACTGGAACAATAGAAACAAATTTTAAAGGTGGATGATGGTAAAGAGAGTCACCCCAGTTTTTATTATGCTGATGAAGACCAGCCTGTGCCTTCATAGTCCCACAAGGGGGGCCTGTATATACAAGGATAGGCATAGATAAGACAAGTTCATTGCTATGCTCCCAATCAGCCAGAGAGTTTGTCTATTAGTTGGGGTAAAATTACACTTTCACGTTTAAAAACTGTATCTATCTTGTTGGCTTGGTGCAGTGAAAATGTCGATGACTCCGATAGTGGCAGGGAAAGTGGGAGGGAGGAGAGTTTCCATTGGTCGTTAACCATTGCATCAGATTAATGTTGGCCATTAATCCACTGTTGAATATTCATGAATATTTAATCTATGCCTAATGTACCGCCTACTCTTTGACACTCAAAGGAAGCCTCGCTTCCCGGCTAAGAGCACCACAGACTGGCTCAGCTGCTTCTCTCTCTTCCCTCCAGTCCTAAGGCTCTGATATTTACCACGTCCTCCCTTGTGGCATTTTTTGTATTGTTGACTTCCTGTTACTGTTTCAAGAGTTTATTCTTTATCTGTAAGTTCCTTCAGAGCAGCGGCCATTTCGAATTTCTCCTTGATATTGTACATCATTTGTGAATACATATTAACTAGAATTACACTCCAGGAATAGGCATCAAAAATCACCTGGTCCAGCAGCTTTATTTTGTTTAGAAGTGAGGCAGGCTAGGGTCTGGAAGTTCGTATCCAGGCAAGGACCAAGGCAGCTTGTATCCTGCTCAACCTTTTAAAGGAAGTTACTTGAGGATGTATTTTAGCAAGACAACAGTATAAACCAAGAAAGAAGATAAGTGATCCAGGAAATAATGTATCCAATCCAGGACAGCCCTGAAGGCAACCCCAGGATACAATTGTTCTCAGGCCTGGAGAGTTGTCAGTCTTCATTAGACTGGTGGGGTGGCAGGGCGGGGGTGGAGGGGGTGGGGGGTGGGAGGTGGGGGTGTGGGTGGAGTTTCTAGGAATGTGGTCTCTGAGGACAGTGTGAGGGGGGCACATTTCGAGAAACTGAAGTTGTGATGTAACGCAGAACATAAGCAAGAGAAACAGAACGAGATTAAGAACTGCAGTAAAGACAGAATGTTATGCAAATGCATTAGGATCCCAAAGTGAAGGAAGCTGCCCAATGAGATCAGAAGGTCAGCAGGTTTCACAAAGAACAGAAAGATTCCAGACACCAGAGAGAAAATTTGGAAGATTTTAGGGACATGGTGAAGAAGGCACCTGTTCCTTCTACCAGCATAGGAAAGAGAGGTCATCAAAAACTTCTGGAAAAACAAACAAAAAAAATTCATGAAAGACATGGCTGTCATATGAAACAAATGAAGACATGGCCTGATTTTGAGCACGTGGTGGGCGGTGAGAAAGGCTCTTTTAAGTGCAGGGGGCCTGCCACTGGACCAGTGGTACACAATGTGGGCTCTTAGGTTCTCTCTGGCTCTGCAGCAAAGAACACTTGCTTAGTCACAATGATATAAAGGCTGCTCAGTGGTTTTGAAGTTCTAAAACCAAACACAGAGCACTGAAGTCTACTTAAAATAGCTACAAAGGAGCGTATAAAGACTTTCCACCTTGACAATAAAAATGAAAAGTACAGCTTGTAGAAGCCAGCAAGTAGAAGATAAGAGAAGGGCAAGCAATTGTGATAGATTGAATTATTGCTGCCAGTTATTCACTGTCCTCCCGTGCCTGGCCCCGCCTCCTGTGGGCGGGGAGTACTTCCTTCCCTGCCCATTGGTGTCAGGTTTGGGCATGTGATTCCCTTTGGCCAATTGAATGTAAGCGGAAGTGACATAAGCCATGCCCAAGCAGACACTTCAAGGGGCCTCCTGAGGTTCTGCCATTGTTCTTGTGTCTCTCATGAGAGTGGCAGGTCTTGGGTGGGAGCCACTCTTCAGTCGGGTCCCTAACAGAAAGAGGACATCAGAAGCAGAGCATGACATGGCATGGGGATGAGAAATCAGCCTGAGTTGCTAAGAATTCTTTGTTGTATATAGTGTTGTCACTGTCTTAGCACACCCACCAAAGCTGGCTGAGATGCAGAGGGTAGGGTAGGAGGAGGGAATGCCCTCCTCACGCACAGTGGGGGAGCGAGAGATGCTGTCTGGAATTGACGGGGTAAAAAAGAAAGGTTACCAAGGTAATCAGTAGATGCACTGACACAGGGATCTGTCGGGACAATGGGACAACAGCCATGTGCCGGGATAACGTGGGGACAAGTGCAGAATGGAGCTGGGGGTGATGGAGGTAGGCTAACTCCTGCAATACCATAGTAGAGAGTCCGTAACTGATGCCTGAACTGATACAACACAAAAAGGCAATACAAGCATCCTTTGGAGATTAGAGCAATATCCAAAGAATTCCCACCCTTTCTGGCATCATTGGTTTTTCTTTGTTTAATAGCTCATTCCAGAAAGCATGCATGTAGGCTGAAATTCCCCCCCGTCTTTTAAATATAGCTTCTCTGAATCTTCCACCCCCCTGTGGCCATTGCCCCTTTCTCTTCTCCCCTTTCCTGCTGAGCTCTTGTCACCAGCTGCTCTTCTCTCACTGTCTCTCGAACCCGCTCTGATCGTGTTTTGCCCTATCACTCACCTCAACTGTACTCACCAGACTGCCAGTCGCCTCCAGGCTGCTAATGTTTCCAGTGGCCAGTTCTCTGTCCTTATCTTCCTGGACCCCTCGGTGGCACTGGGCACAGTACTCGCTTCCTTCTCCCTGAATTACCGCCTGCACTCGGCTCCTGGAATGCCATCCTCTCCCGGTTTTCTTCATACTTCATGTTTCCTTCGCTCAGCTCCTCAACCTCTGAACTTGGGAGTCCCCCAGGCCTCTTGATCTTTTGATCTTGATCTTCTCTTTGATCCCCATCTCTTCTCTGCCTACACACTCCCTTGATGTTAGCGCTCGGCCTCCAGGCTTTCAACTTCATCCTGACAATGACGACTCCCAGATCCAGACCTCCAGCTCAGACCCTCCACCCATAACACTCCATAACACTCCAGAGTGTTACGTTCAACCAACTTTTCAACGTCTCCCCTTCCCTCCCCTCCCCAGAAAGCAAAAGGCATCCCGGAGTTAACTTATCCAAAACCAAACTCCTGATTTGCTTCCCCCAAAATGCTTTGCCCTCATCTTGTTCTGTCACAGCAAATGGTAACCTTTCAGAAGCCCAGGCCAAAGGCTGGGACTCATCCTTGCCTCCTTTTCTTCCCACACCCCACACCCAATCTGCCAGGAAATACTCGTGGCTCTGCTTTCAAAATCTATTCGGTATCTGACCACTTCTCACCATCTCACCTGTCCCTCACTGGTCCAAGCCTCTACTTTCTGCTGAATGAGTTTAGTGGCCTCTTATAAGGTCTGCTTGCCTTCATTGACGCCCTGTAGAGTCTGTCTTCCATGTGGCGAGGCGAGTGATCTTTTTAAGACACGAGTGAGTCAGATCATGTCACTTCTGAGTTGCAAACCTTCCAGTGGCTCTCATGTCCCTCAGAGTAAAAGCTCAGGTCCCATAGGCCCTGGGCCAGAATTTTCCAAAAGAAATATAAATGAGCCACAGATGCGATCTAAAATTTCTTAGCACCTACATTAGAAAAAATAAAAAGGAACAGGTGAAATTAATAGTATACAGGGTGAGTAAAAGTAGGTTTGCAGTTGTAATACAAATAAATACAGTAATTAATAAATAATAATACAAGAGTAAACTCTGTTTTGTGTACTCACAACTGTAACCTACTTTTGCCCACCCCTGTATTATACTTAACCCAGTGTGTCCAAAATGTTACCATTCAGTGCATATCAGTATAAACATTATTAGGGCAGTATTTTATTTTCCATTTTTACATATTAATTTTTCTAAATCTGGTGTGAGTTTTACATTTGCCACCATCTCACTTTGGACTAACCCCGTTTAAGTGCTCACTAGCCGTGGGGGCTGCTGTACTGGACAGTGCAGGTCCATGACATCTGCTCCCACTGTTTCTGATTTCATCTTTAAAAAAAAACCCTCACCCAAGGACATTTTTCATAGTGTTTAGAGAGAGAGGAAGGGAGAGAGAGAGAGACAGACAGACATCAACTGGCTGCCCTCGCGCATGCACCCTGACTGGGGATTGAACCCACAACCCGTGTGTGTGTCCTGATAGGGAATCCAACCTGAGATCCCTCGGTCTGCAGACAACGCTCCAACAGTCTGAGCCACGCCGGCCAGGGCTCCAATTTCATCTTCCACTCTCCCTTGTGTTCACTCTGCGCCAGTCCTGCCTGCCTCTTTGCTCGTTCTGGGAAATATCAGAGGCACCTTCTCACCTCCAGGCTTTGTATTTGCTCCTGCTTGGAGGACGTGTCCTCTAGGGAGCCGCCTGGCTTACTCATTCACATCCTTATGTCTCTGCTCCCCTGTCACCGACTCAGTGAGGCTTTCTGTATCAGTTCGCTAGAGCTGTCATAAATCACCACAGACTTGGTGGCTTTCACACCAGAAACTATTTTCTGACGTTGAGACAAGAGCAAGGTGCTGCCGGGGTTGGTTTCTCCGGGGGACTCGCTTCCTGGCTGCAGATGGCTATCTTCTCTGCATCTGTCTGTGTCCTAATCCTCTCTTCTCATAAGGACACCAGTCCTACTGAGTCACGGCCAGCGCTGAAGACCTCATTTTAACTTATTGCCTCCTTAAAGACCTTATCCCCAAACATGGCTGCCTTCTGAGGTCCTGGGTGTTAGGGCTTCGACGTAGGAGTTTTGAGGGGATACAATTCAGCCCAGAACACTTTCCCAGACAATCTTACAATCGCAGCTCTTCCCTCCTCTCCAAACTCCCTATTTTTCCCCACTTTGTCTTCCTTAAGAGCACTCTATCACGTACACTGCATGTTTTACCTTTTTAATCTAGTTTCTGCACCCCACTTGAACATGTGCTACGCAAGGGTGGGGCGTCTTGTTCTTGTTTTGGATCTGTTTTGCTTGTCGCTGTGTCCCTGCACTCTGGAGCAGTGCCTGCTTCCTAACAGGTGCTCAATAGATGCAATTCGAATGGCTCAACGAATGAATGAATGAATGATCTAAAACCACAGGCAGAAGGGATCGCCTTGGGGAAGGTGTGCTCAGAGCAGGGAGAGCTGGGATAGGGGGCTATTGCTTTTTATTAAAAAATAAAGCAATTCCCTCTATTTAATTAAAAAACTGTGCATGCATGACTTATTTTTTTTTTTAAAGGATAAGAATCAATGCGAGGGAAGGAGAAGAGGGTTTTCATACACTGCTGATATGAATGTAAATTGGGACATCTTTTCTGGAAAGCAGTGTAGCAGTTATATCAAGAGTCTCAAAATGGACTCACCCTTTTGCTGACTGGTGTGGTTCAAGTGACTGGAGCGTTACCCTGTAGCTCGGAGGGTTGAGGGTTCGATCCCCAGTCAGGGCATATACCCAAGTTGCAGGTTGGATCCCTGGTCGGGGTGCATATGAGAAGGCATCCAATCAATGTTTCTCTCTCTTCAAAGCAATAAAGAAAAACATTCTCAGGTGAGGATTAAAAAAAAGTTCCTACCTTTTAATTCAGTAATTCCACTTGCAGGAGTTTATCCGAAGGAAATAATCAGGAACATGAGCAAAATTTTATGCATTATTTACAACATTGAAAATTATAAACAACTCAAATGACAACGATAAAAGAGAGGTTAAACAAAAGACGGCTGTCAGTGTGCTACAGCATTCTGCGCCCATTAAAAGGGTGTCTACCCCGAGTTTCCAATGATGTAGTGCCACCCACTTCTAGGGTGTGAGTGAAGGAAGGTTGAGCATTGTGCTGGCAGTATGATCTCAAATGTTTTTTATTTCCTTTATTCTAAGGTCCCTCCTTTCCCCACAGTTTGAATGTTTCTGACAGAGAGATGTATATTGTCATTGATATTGAGAGAAATGATGTTTTTCTCTCTTTCATTGTTCCCCCCTAAAAGTTTGTTGTTAAATTAATGGTGCATTTTATGACCAATGGCATCTTAAAATCAAGAAAATATACGGTAGATGATAGATGGGTTGGTAAATAATATTGGAACAAAATACATTGAAACGTTTACAGGTGGTGAGAATATGGGTAATTATATTTTTCTTTATACTCTTCTATAGTTTTAAGATTTTCTAAAATGAGTGTAAAAATGTGTGGCTTTTATAATTAGAAAAATGAAATAAATATTGTCTTGAAAACACATCTTCCTCACAGGGTTGTGACTCTAATAAAAAGCTATGGCGGTGTTCTGACCACGGGGAAGTGCTGGGGAGATCTGTGACTGCCTGTCTGCACCCCACCGTGTCTACACTCCCCGTCTACGTGCACATGGCAGCGTCATTTATAACCCAATGTACACGTGTCACTGTGCTGAGTGTCATCATGCAGTCAGAGGCCTCCCGTCACTCTTGGAAGCCTCCCATGACACTTGCTCAGTGAGGCTCCTGTGGGGCATGTCCCATCACGGGTTGGGTTGAAGCTTGGACAGCGGCACTTTGAGGGGTGACCAGGTCAGGTTCAATGACACCGACAGCCTCCACGTTTCTCCTGAGACCTTGCGAGGGACTGAGCTGCTGTGGGGAGTGGGCGTGGTCAGTCAGCAGGTAATACTGGGGACGTTGGCATCTGGGTCAGGGGTAGGCTAGGTGCTGAGCAGAGGACAGCAGACTTCCCAGTGCCCTCAGTGGCAGGTCACCAGCTGGATGGATGTGCTCTGTGCTCCTGCCATGTGCAGGTGTGGGCTGAGCTGAGACACTAAATCAAGGAAGACTCCATCCCTGCATCCAGGGGCTGACCGTCTGCTGGGAAGGCGGAGTGTGCTGAGAGCAGGCGGTCGGTGTGCTTCAGGGAAGAAAGGGGAAGGTAGCTGCTGCAGCCCATCCAACGGGTGCACAGGGGTGAAAGAACGGTTCTGGCGAACAGGGCTCCAGGGGAAAGGGCAGAGGGACCTACAGGGCACTGGACTACGTTATGTTTCCAGTCCTGTGTCATATTCATGAAGCCACAGCGTCATGGAAAGTGGGTGGCCCTCAGAGCTGGTTTTGGTTCTTCAGTAGCATTGAACCTTGGGCAGGTCACTTAACTTCTCTGGGACTCAGTGTCCCCATCCATAAAATGGAAACGATAACTCCTGCTCAGCCACCTCACAAGGTCATCATGTTCTATCAATAGGAAACCCTCCCCTCACCCCCCGCCGTGGTCGGAAAGGGTTATCACTGCTGATTCACATCAGCAAAATTTCCTTGTTCTCATGGTCATTTCTGGTGGCACCTGGGGTGGGTGGGAGACCAAAATGTGTTTCTGCCTTTTGCAGCATCTTGGTCCCACGCAACACCCTGGGCTGAGACCCGGGCACTCCTGGGCACCGACCAACGCGCACGCACTGGACGTGTTCTCCAGGACTTGGTTTACCACACCAAGCAGGAGGCTTGCCATTACACTTTCCAAAGCCTGGGCCTGAGCCACCTCCGAGTGGGGGAGCAAACTGGGGCATGGGTGTGTGTGCGTGTGTGCACATTCATGTACACACTCACACACAAATGCCCCCACAGGACTTACCTCTTGGTTCTTTCACTATGAAAATGAGAGGGCTGTTCCCAGGTCCATGTCTGAATGGCCCAGCCCCACAGGTCAGTACGTGGTAGTGGTTGACAGCCTGGAAGCCACGTCCCCCGGGCCAGGTGGGACGGCCCTGGGAGCACGTGTGCTGTGGGGTCTTCAGCACGGGGGCTTCCCGGTGCGCACTGGGTGCTGCGTCTCGGTGGCCTGGCTGAGCACAATTTCCCCTGGCCACCTTAATTAAGAATGCCATGTCTCAGGAGAAGCTGAGGCAATGGTCAGGGGACATTATCTGCCTAATCAAAAGGCAGAACCCAGGAATTAATTATGCACTCCTTGTAGGAAAGTTCTGAAATTACAGTAAAGAAGTCATTTTTTTTTTTTGAAGGAATAAAAAGACATAAGACCATTTGACAGATTCGAGGCCTCCTCTGGTCCCCAAGGCTCTGAGTCACAATCTCACCCTCACTTACCCAGGCTGAAACCCTCCAGCCCGTCACGGTGTCTGGCTTGTACTGGGTGCTTCATGACAATCTGTTGAATTAAATGAATGCACAGGTGTTTTATAGAGACCTCAGGGGGTGCGGTCAGAGGACTACACGTGACCTAGCAGTGACCTATCAGTGACCACATCAGACCCCACCAGCTGGACCACCTTCTCACTGCCCAGCCTTTTTTCCCCCTGCTACCAGCTTTACCGAGATATATTTACATATCATCAAAGTCACTTTTTCAAGGTGTAGCAAACTCCTTCCCCTGCCCCGCCTTCCATTCTCACTATTTGGCCACTTCCTGAACCTCAGAAGCTTAATGTGTCACAAACATCTTAGGGCAGGTGCTTCTGGGGAGGGGCAACTGTCTGGGAGCCTTTGTGTCGCCGGGTCTCAGAGTTCGGCCAGTGCAGGCACCCTCGTTCCGAGGCACCCCAAAGCAGTGCCACAGATGGGCCAGATACAGGCAGCCTGGAGGCTTCCGGAGCAAACACTGTTTGGGAGGTTGTCATATTTTATTTTCTGTTTTGTTTTAAAAAAGAAGGATTTGACCACGAAGGAAAAGTTTCTCAATGAAAACGTAATAGCCTGGCGCCAGGAGCATGACTTCAATGAGGGGCATTACCAAGGGGCAGACAGCTGGGCTCTGGCCCTGGCCCGGGGCCATGGGTGCTGCCTCGTTGGGCCAAGCTGCGGAAGGGTGTGGCCTCGGCAGTTCAGATGGGCGTGAGTCTTTCTGGTTCCCCGCTCAGTGCAACTATGGGATTACATTACTGTCTTAAGAAACTTCTGTGTGAGCAGATCAAGCACCTGTCTGTTTGTGTCTGTGCTGGGATCATTTCACTCTGCTCTGAGATCTTCAGTAGCTCCCCATTGTCCTGGAGCCAAGTTCATCTTCCATGTTGGACCCACAAGGATTCAGTGAACTTCACCTAGTCTTTGCCTCCCATTATTTAATCAGACCGGGCAATTGGCTTTCATCAGGTGCTGCCCATGCATTTTTGCTCTGGCCCAGAACTCCGTCCCCGACCATCCTGTCTAAATCCTACACCCGGCCTTCAAGGCACATCTCCAAAGTCCCTCCATGCCTTTCTTGATCACCGTGTGGTGAGCTCCTCCATCCTGGGACCGTCAAGCCACTTACACTTCTTCTGCTCTCTCCCTAAATTCTGGTTCTTGAGTTGTCTAATCTGATTTTTGAATCACCTCCTTGAGGGCAGGGGTTCTGCTTTCTCCACTTTCCCTCCCCCAGCTCCTGCACCTTTCCAATGGGTATTGGTGGAAGTGAGGATATGTACGCCCACTGACTTCTGGTGGTGCAGCCAGGAGCGGGTCCTGGTTCCTGTAACCTAGTGAGCCCCTATCCAAAGGACACAGGCTTTCCTGTTGCTTCTCAGTGATCCTAGCTCAGAGGGAGGTGAGGGACAGAGTTCTCAGGGCTGCAGGCAGGACGGGGGGGAGTTGTAGCATAGCATGCCTGTCTCTGAGGCATCCTTGGCATTCTGGTCACTCAGGGGCGGAACACGGGCACAGGGCCTGTGCTCTGGGGGGTTTGCTGGGGACAGTCACTGTGGCACTGAGAAGAGCCAGGTCATCATCCATCTTTTCGAGTTGTGCAGCTAATGACAAGTGGCGGGTGGAGGGGAACGGTGGAAGTGATTAATCTTAGTAAACTGCTTTAATAAAGATTAGTTTGGTCAATAGCCATCAAATTAAATCTAGGGGGACGTTTTGACGAGGAGCAGGACATTAGCAAGATCTTAAAGTGCCTTTCCGCAGAATGTTTATAACTTGCAAGGGAAAAAAAAAATCATACGGTGAAGAAACCAGAGAGCCTCTTGACTGGGTGGAAAAAACCACCTTACCTGGACCGTGCAAGCATGGTGCTGGGTGGAAGAAGCCAGTCACAAAAGGCCACGTGTTGTGTCATTCCACTGAAATGCAATGTCCAGAGCAGGCAAATATGAAGAGAGAGGAAGTCATTGTGGGGGGCAGGCGTGGGGGAGCAGGGCAGTTGATCGAACCTGGGGAGTGATTGCTCGTGGGTACGGGTGTTTCCAGGAGTGATGAAAACGTTCTAAAATTGATTATGCTAATGGCCACATAACCCTGAATATACTTAAATCCACTGAATTATTAGATGGGTGAATGTTACAGTATGTGAACTCTATCTCAAGAAAACTGTTCAAAAATTACCATCAGTGAGGAGAGGGACAGACAGACACCACAGACCTCTCGATGTGGTATCCTAAGAGGGACACACCCCACTTCTGTGGTCTTCTGTCTGTGGGTGCAGCACCCGAACTGATTCATGAGGAAATATCAGAAGAGCTCAAATTAAGGACATTCTCCAAACTACCTGGCCTGTATTCTTCAAAAATATCATTGTCATGAAATATTTTAAAAGACTAAAAACATGACAATTAAACATAAGACATGACCTTGGATTAGATTCTGTACTGGAGGGAAAATTAATACTGATAAGGACATCTATTGGGATAATTGACAAAATCGGAATATGAACTGTAGATCAGATAAAATATTCTATCCAGATCACATTCCTAAAATTGATATTCATATTCTGAATATGTAAGACAATACCTTTGTTCTTTGGAAACACTGCAGTATTAAGGGATGAAGGGCTATGATATCCTCAACCTATTCATAAATGGTGCAAAAAATAATATGAAGAGAGAAAGAATGATAATGCTCATGCAAAGGGTTATAAATCGGCGATCGAGGTAAAGGGAAGACAGGAGACCTCTGTATTATTCTCAGAACTTCTCTGTAAGTTTGAAAGTACCCTATTTTGAAACAAAAAGTTACAAAATCACATGATTCAAAGCCAGACCCACTCATACAGTTCAGGCAGAGCAATGGCGCCTAAATCCAAATTACTGCCCCTAAAGTTACCATGTCCTTGTTTTTCTCCCCTCACGTCTACATACCATCTCTGACTCACTCAGGGGCCCTCTGGAGCCATGGGGAGAAAGTGGTGGTACAAGATGGCATTGGCTTGCAGGGCCCACCCAGACCCCCAAGAGAGATTTTCCCAGGGACCCCAAGTATTAAAAGCCCATGGTCACACCAAAACTCAATGCAGCCATTTGGGTGTGAGTTGCCCCTGTGCTCCACCAGCACGGGCTTGATTATAACGGAAATGAATGTCCCAGGAGGCTGGGGCCAGTGTCCACAGCTCCATTCCCTTGCAGTGGCTGGTTGGAACTAAATGGACTGCATTTGTGGTCATCCTTTGGGGCCAATCAGGAATTTAAATACTTCAGCCAGGGCTGGACCAGGTCCCAATGCTACAGAGCTATTTGGAGAATTCTTTCTTTTCTTGGTTATTCCTCTTTTTTTGACATCTCAGGATGGAGTCCACAAAGCATTTATGGACCTCAAAGAAACTGACCTTGACCAACAACCAATAACCACGCCATGCCAGGAGGGCGTGGCAGAGCCACACCTGAGCCTTGGCTGCTCTGAGGGGTCATGTGAGTTGAATATACAAGTGGAATCTTTCTGTGGCCTGACTCAGAAGGGGGAAAAAAAACCCCATAATCATCTTAGGCTCAAATAATTGCGGTTCTGAGGCTCAAAGCAGAAAGGGGGCAGTGGAGGATGCACCAAACCACACAGGTTGGCCTTGACCAGAAGATTTGGCTGGTCTTGCACATCAGTGCCCAGGGCCAGATGCTGAGTCTGACACATCCCGAGAAGACGGGTTTGGGAACTGATCTGGGTGGCAGGAAAGCAGAGAAACGCCATGGCTTTGGCAAGAGAGCTGACTACTTGGGCCCATTCTTGGGTGGGGCTGCTGTGTTTTCTTTTTCTTGAGGAGCTTCTCACCTAAGTCCAATGTGGCTGATGTTGCAGGATGTTCTCAATCCCCCGGTGCAGGTTCCCCGGGAGACTCGAGAGCTGGGTCTACCCCGTGTCAGGGTGCTTCGAGAGCGACCAGAGCACTTCTTCAGGCAGACCCAGGGGAGGGTGGGCAGTGATGTCTGCCCAATGCTGTCTGTATCCCATTCCCCCATATTCTGTGTGGGGTTCCCCACCCACTTCCCCCAGACAACAGGGGATTGGTACCACCACCAGTCATGAGGGGAAATACACATGGTTGTTCACATGAGTCTGAAGACAATTAACACCAACTGGGGGGAGGGGTGGAGTGATGAATAGGAGACGCATTAAAATCAGGTGTCTCCTCTTTGGGGTTATCTGGTCTACCTCCTGGTCTAATTTGGGGTTTTCTAATTTATCTTGTGGGTTCATCTTATCTTCTCCACCCCACCTTTTTTGTGCCTTCCCCTAGTGTGTGGGCCAGTGCAGAGCTTGTGGCAGGGTCCCAGCCCTACCTGCTGACCCTGAATGAGCTGGAAAGAGGGTGTGGCTTCTGCCAGGCTGAGGTCCACTAACCTGGCTTCTTGTCCCGGCTCTGTCGTGACAGCGTCCTCAGCCCAATGGTGCTGTCTGTCTGTCCAGGTTCTACCTTGTACATACCTGGTTGTTATGCTTGCCTCCTTGTTTGTGCCGAGATTGTAAAAGGAATAAGGTTAAGGTTCTAGGTACCACGCGCCTCTAAGTCAGGAAGGGAAGGGAGGCTCTGCTGCAAGCCACACAGCCTGAAGGAGTGAGTCTTGCCCTTGCAGAGGTGGGCAAGGGAGGCCCCTTCCACCACCTGTCCCTCCCCTGCCGCCCGCAACCATTCTGCACCCTTCCCTGGCCTGTGCTGGGCCAGGAGGCTGACTTGTGTGGCCTGCCTCACCTGCTCCAGGTGTGTTGACCAGTGGAAGGCACTGGCAAGGATGGAGAGAAGGAGAGACCTTGGGCATTAGCTCCTCCAGCTCCTTGACCATGACCGTGGCCTCTGTTCTGCAGCCCCCCTTCCTCCACGTGGCCCTCTGCAGACACAGACAATACCCATGTCCCTCTCCCTGCCCTCTCATTTCACCTCCTGGTGGGTTCCCTGGGCTTTCCTGGACCTTTGTGAATAGTCCCTTCATCAAGCCCTGGGCTCCAGCCTGTTTCCTGCAGCGACCCCCACCGGTACAGAGACCTTTGTTTTCAGCACCCCAGACAGGCTGTGGGATCTTGCCCTGCCTCCTTGGCTTCTCCCATCACCCTACCCGCTGCCCCTTCCCCCTAGTTTTCCGAAAGAAGTTGGTTTCCAGCACAAGCTTCCTCCTGGAAGCTCTGGAACAGCCAGTACTCGAGCCAGAGCCTCCTGCCGTCTGAAAAGCGTGGGCGTCCAGCTTCCAAATGGCTCTCAGCGCTCGTGAGATGCCACATTCCCACGTGGGCCGTGGGAGGGGGCCAGGTGGGGGAGGGGCAGAGAAGGGGATGGGCGGGGGCTGGAGACAATGCTGAGCTTGACCGGGGGTCCAAACCAGGAACCTTCTTCTTGCGTTTGCTTTTGTGATTTTTCGTTTTGTCGCTTAATGACGGGCAGCAGCCCGGCTCCTCGCTGGGCAGCTCTGGCCCCTGGCGCTTGGCTCTGAGACCTCTGGGCTGCCCACCTGCTTAGCCTGTTCCCCAACCCATCAGCCAGGGTCTGCCCCTTTGTATCTCGGGAGCCTGAAGTGCCGCTGCCCTCCCTCACTCAGCGGCACTGTCTTTTCTCACCTGTTCGCTGCTCTGCCCACCCCTCTTGTTCCTCCTGCGCACGTGGACCCGCAGACCCGCCGAGCTTCCGGAACTAGCTCACCATTCTTAAGCGACTGTGGGATATGTTTTCATCTTTATGATCATTTTGGAAGATGCAATATCTGCCCAGCCTGTTTCCTCCTTACCCTTACTGCAATTAAAAAAATAAAATAAAACAAAAAAAAGCATTGAAAGCAAATCACCATCTCTGTCCAGTGTACTTTTCAGCCCCTGGGACCCATCATTTGCTTCTTTGTCCTCCGTTTATTATTTCCTTCTGCTCCCCATCCCCTCCCCGCCTGTGGAGATGGAGACCAGCTAAAGAATCTAATGGTCTGTCCATAGTTTGATTATTTTCCTTCCACTCACAACAAGAACCTCCATTGTTTGAGCTGTCAAAGCCCCAATTGTTTCTTGACATGAGAACAATCATCAAAATACGCCTAGTAGGTTCTGAGTCTTTACGAAAGACCCCCAAAACCAGAGCTCATCTATTTCAAAGGGTCCCCTTTGATAGCCATGCCAATTACATTTTCAAAAAGTATAAAAGTTCTAGTTGGATACTTCTGAATCCGTGTTCTTCTTTTTTTTTTTTTTATTCCTCTCCTGTGTGATTTGTGTGCAGACTTCTGAGGAGCAGGTTTTATAATTAGAGATTCAGCCAGGCTCAATCACAGCGGCAGAAGCTTACGCAACTGCTAAGAACCTATGAGTTAAAAATGGAATTGTCTTGCAGAGTGGGGAAGGTAATAATATCAGTGGTGTGAAAATAGAAAGTAAGAAATTAGTATTTCAGCAACTCAGGTCTCTTACCCACATTTTTCTGCACCAGAAGGTCTCAGTGTCATTTTTCCAGACTAAGTCGGAAGTGCAATTTCTTATTAGAAAAAGAAAATTAAACTTTGCTTTCACAAAGTCAACCCTCTGTCCCGTTAATTTGGGGCCAGGAGCCCTTTTTACTGAATTTTGGTCGTGCTATCATGAAACACATTTTGTATTTGTTAGAATCCGTATAGTCGCTAATGCCCATAAGGAAACAGATTTTATGTTTTTCTAAGTGGGTTTTGGTAATTTGCTATTTTAAAAATACTTCTGAGACCTTTACAGTTGCCATGGCAATACAATTTCCATAAACATGATTTTCGTGGGGCTTTTTGTACAGGGAAGGCTGAGGTGGATACGCAGAGTCGGGGGGAAAGTAGGCGGTGAGTTTGGCAGCCTGCCCATGGCTGCTTCCCTCAAACGCTGCAAATCTGATTCCAAGAACTCATGTTTATGGCAGAGGTGGGGCTCTCCAAAAGACACAAGTGACGGGAGGCACTTCTGGGAAGTGGACCCCATCGGGGAGAAGGGGCTGCTCTACTCCTGGGGCGGGGTAGTCAACAGGTGGTGGATCCTGCGAGCCTACTCGGCCAATCAGTGGCCCCATCCGGGTCAGAGTGACCTGCAGTCCGTCCCCAAACTTTGGTTTCACAAAGCCCTGGAGTACCAGACACACTGGAGCTGCCCAAGGGGTGGTGAAGAGCCTGAGAGTTCTTTTTTCCTTTTATCCAGATTCATCAGGGGGAAAGATCCCATTTTAGTGCACAGTACTGCCAGCATGCTGAACATTTGCAATGGACGGTAATAGGAAGTAAAAACATAACATTAGCTGTTAAACAAGACAACATGGGTAACAAATAGACAGCTTTATAGCCATCTTGAGTGCCAGGGGTTGAGGGGAAAGAGGTAGAGGGTCCCAACGGCACCAAACTTTTTGTCAACGATGCTAGGGGCTTGCTTTGGCTCACTGTTAAACTTCATTTCCCAGAAAACGGAATATCCAAGGGGACCGAGGGAGAAGCAGAACAAATTAGAGAGAGAATTTTCTAATGACTAAAGACGTTTCAGAAAAGCGTTTTGCAGGGATTATGACCAGCAAGAGGAGGTAAAGGCAGACGTGTGTTCGCGTGAGAGAATTCCACCGAGGACGGTCGGTGCCAGGCGCTGCGTAATTCAGCACCTGGGCACAGCACAGAGGTTTGAATCATACAGAATCATGAATCACCAGGAATAATAATTACTAAAAAGCCATTGTGTTGACTGTTATAATTTACGTAGTGCCGGAAATTCCAATAGGGCCACCCAGAGGAGGACACGCCCGACTTCCTGTCTGACGGAGTGCTGGTCTCCGTTCCTGGAAAGCCAGATTGTGATGCCTGGGAGAGGGTGTGTGTGCACACCTGGTGTGTGCACCTGTGAACCTGCACACTTGGTATATACATACCTGTGTGAGCCTGCATACCTGGGTGTGCGTGCACATATATGTGAGCCTGCATGCCTAGGGTGCGTGTGTGCATGTGAGCCTGCATACTCCTGTGTGTCTGCACGTGTGAACTTGCATATCTGGTGTGTGTGCATGTGTGAGCCTGGGCACTGTGTGTGCATACATGTGTGAGCTTTCTCACTTAGTGCCTGCAGTCTCTCCCCAAACTGTGTGTGTGTGAGCCTGCACACTCAGTGTCCTGAATGTGCCTGGGACAAGGGTGTGTTCAGAGGTTTGCACAAGCCCAAACGTCGCAGAGCACCAGCTCTGCTGCTGACAGTCTCACGCTCACACGGTGGGAAAAGGCCAGGGGACTGTCCATTCTGCAGACTCTGTGGCGACAGCAGCTGCTGCTGATGCTGCTGACTTGTTATTTAAGTGTGTTTATTGAGAGAGAAGGAGTGATGAATGCGAGACGTTAGAGGACATTCTGTGCTTCTGGAGTCAGGAGGCTGTGGGGAAGGCTCATGCCAAGGCTGTGTCCTGAGGGTGCAGCAGGGAAGCTGGGCACCTCCGCTGCTGGGGCTGCCCTGCCTGGGATGTGACGGCTGTCAGCCCTGGGAGGGGTGACTTGTCCTGGACTATGCACCAGCCTGTAATGCTTTCCAGGGCTGCTCCAAGGGCTTCCCAGGCATTTGTTTTGCCCTGAAATATCCCAGATGAGTTTGGAGTGGAAAGATGCCAGAAAGTGGCTTGCTGCCCCAGCCGGGGTGGGAATCAGAACCAGAACAGTGCCTGTAGCACAGTTCCAGCCTCTTCCCTTTACACGGGTTTAATTTAAAAGCTTTTTAAAAACAATGCATCAGTAGCAGGCAGCTTGGCTGGGGCTGGTGGGTGGCAAAGAGGAGAAGACAGCAGCCCCAAGGCCTGGGGCTTTTCTGCTTGTTGCCCCCTCTGGTGGCCACTATCCCTGTTCTGGGGGGAGGAGCACCTGTCCTTGACCCCTCAGGGCTCTGCACTGAGGTCCAGACGTTGGGCCTGGTGGGGAGCTGTGCCTGCTGACTTGCCCCCTGATATGTCCCTCCATGTTGCATATGCCGAAGCCCGGGGCTGGCCCTTGCTCCTCCTGCCAGGAACAGGGAGATTTCATTCTTGGGAGAATGAAACAATAAGTAGGAGCAGAAACACCTGCCGCATTGCCCAGAGGCTTCCAGAGCAAAGGACATTTGCTGATGTAGAGCCAGGGACCCTGAATTTATTCATTTACTTTTGGGGTGCTTCCCTAAATCCCTAGTGACCTTTTTTTCTGGTTATAACGTCTTTATTTTGCTGAGGGCCTCGATTCCACTCTATTATGTGATAACTGTGACCTTGAGCCAGTTACCTAACCTCTCTGTGCCTCAGTTTCTTCACTGGCAAAATGGGGATAATAATAGTACACACTTCATAGGACTGTTTTGAAAGTTATATGAGCAATTATACTTAAAGTGCTTAGAATAGTGCTTGGAGAATAGTGAGAATTATATTCCTTCCCTCTCCACCAATTCTAAAGGATTTAAAGAAAAATCTCCCCCTTTCCCCAGCCTCTGGTGACCACCACTATATGCTCTGTTACCAGGCGTTTGGCTTTTTTTTTTTCTTTTCTGTGTCTTATTTCACTTAGCATCATACCCTCAGGTTCCATCCATGTTGTCACAAGTGGTAGGATTTTCTTCTTTTCAAAGGCTGAATTATATAGATAACAGATCACATTTTAAAACCTATTCATCCATTTAGACTTTTTCCATAGCTTGACTCTGAGGCTGCCATGAACATGGCAGAGAAGACAGTTCTTCAAGATAGTGGTTCTATTTCCTTTGGATATATCCCAGAAGTGGGATTACTGGATCATCTGGTAGTTCTATTTTTACTTTTTGGAGGAAACTCCATGTTGCTTTGCATAATGGTTGTAACCGATTTGTGCTCCCACCTACAGCGCATGGGGGTTTCCTTTCCTCCCCGTCCTGACCCACGTGCTTTCGTGTCTTTTTGCCGACAGCCATTCTGACAGGTGTGAGGTGGTACCTCATTGCGGTTTTGATTTGCATTTCCCCGATGAGGAGCGACGGTGAGCATCTTCTCATGTTCCCGTTGGCCATCTGTCTGTCTTCTTCGAAGAAATGCCTATTCTGTTCCTCTGCTCACTTTTACATTTTTTAAAATAACATATTATCATTATCATCCTTGGAACTGCGATTGGCGGGAAGCCAGCCCTCCCAGCCTAGGTCTGAGAAGAGTCTGTCCGGTCCTCCGCAGCGCCGCATGCACCTCCGGGCTGGTGTGCTGCCTGGCTCCTCACGGGCGCTCAGTAATCCGGGGACAGAATAACCAGCCAGGAACATGGCTGACATGTGGTTCAACAATTTCAGTGGGATTTGAATCCCCTGGGCAGCTTGTTCAATGTCAAATCCAGTGCCAACCCTCTGAGAGTCTGACAGAGAGAGTGAGGTGGGGCTGGGGGACTTATATTTTTCAAAAAGACACACCCCATTTGAGAGAAACTCTTGGGAATCTCAATGGGTGGCACTGTGGCGCCCGAAGCCAGGGCTGCAGGAGAAAGAACCCAGGAGTGACTGCTGCCAGAGGTGGCCTGCCTACCCCGTTGTCCCTCCCTTTGGGGACTGGAGGGTGGGTGGTGTCCCCCAGAGGCCTTCTGGTAGAAACACCAGGGAGACCGGAGCCTTCTAGGGAGGGAAGTCGTGGTTGGATTTGGTCATGTAGAGGTGCCCAACCTTTCGGCGTCTCTGGGCCACACTGGAAGGAGAGTTGTCTTGGGCCACACGTTAACTACATTGCGACATGTAATCACACAAAGAAAATCTCATCGTGTTTTAAGTAGATTTACGATTTTGTGCTGGGCCGCATTCACAGCCATCCTGAGCTGCACGTGGCCTGCGGGCCACAGGTTGGACATCCCTGGCATGTCTGACTTGGAGCCCCTCTAAAGGAAATAGTGAGGCTAGGGGTCCCTAGAAATCCTAAAAGGAGCCCCCAGGACAGGGCCACAGCTCACGGTCCCTTGTGGTGCCTTGTCCCCTTGGCCTGAGCTGGTCCCTCCTAGGAGACCTCCTCCACAATCCACCTGCTCGGAGTCGGCAGGCATCTTTAGCCAGGATGGTGCCCTCGTTTCTGCCCAAGGCCATCACCCCAAGCTCTGTACGGGTCATTGGAGCAGGTCATCGGATGTTCCTGGAGGCTCAAATTGAGGCCCTAAGTGGCCCAAGAGAAGACATGATAGAGTTGAGCGAGAAGGAATGTGCTTTTTGTTTAAAGACACATCTGAGATTTGTTTCTTAGCAACAGGACTCATCCAACACACACTGGCAGTGTCAGAACATCCACTGGTGCCCGTAGGCACCATATGAAATACAATAAAAGTCCGCAGAGCAGGAGAGACCCTCTGAGCATAGCGCCTCCGACGGGAGAACCCGGAACCCTGAACGGATGCAGCAGCCGCTGGTTTAGACAAGAGACCTCCAGGGCAGGAATGTCCTGCCCCAGGGACAGTCACTACGCCGCTGCCTCCCGCCACCTGGCTTCCTGCACCTGCAGCCCCAGTGTCCCATTGGATAGCTTTTAGACGAAGCTTATATCTGATGAGCAGCAGGTCTGAGCCCAGCGGAGACACTAGACTCAAATCTAGAGTTTCTGAGCCTTGTTTCAGTACGATCGGGCCATTGAGCTGCCTGGTAAAGTCTTGCATCCCTTCTCAGAATAGTATTGTTTTTAATGCATTTAATACAGAGACTTACACAGAAAACCAAGGATATCGAGAAATAGTTATCAAAGTATTTTGAAAAATTTGTATCTAGAAACACTGTGCTTTTGTATTAAACAAGAAGATCCAGCAGTGTGTCTAATTAGTGCCATAATTTTAAAATAGCGATGAGTGTCAATATTTTGAAAAATCTGCTTCTCAGCTTCAGCGTGGTGTGGAGCTGTCTGTGGTTTCCACTGGTGACGAATGCCAGGTTCTGCTAACACTATTGTGCCTGTTGCCCACACCCATGACAAAAGGAAATGCCAAAACTGAGTTAGCTTAGTGAAAATATAGAAGTAATTTTTTAAAATCCCAGTTCATGGATCCCCAGTGGGTTTGTGGATTCCCGGTTAGGACCCCTTCCCTTCTTTATCCTTGACCTGAGGCCTCTTAACCAAAGTTGCTTAAAAACCTATGTGGTCAGAGCTGCTGTGTGGGTGTAGACAGGGATCCTGTTGAACAAGCATAGCCAATGGGTAAGTACAGAAGGGCGTGGAGGTGTTATAGTTGCTGTGGAAGCCGTGACCTCCAAGACCCCTGTGCCATCACCTTCCTCCACAGAGGGGCGTTCACAACGCAGGTGGTCCGAATCAAGGTCATTGAGATGTAACTTGACCTTGGAAGGATGAGAGCCCTTGGCTATGAGATTCCTGGGAGATAAGTCTGGGGCTTTCGCACTCTGTTTGTCCAATATCTACTACATTCATTTAACCACTTTCAACAAATAGGTATCAAGTGCCTAAAATGTAGTAGCTACTCGAGCCCAAAGTAGGGGAGACGGTAACAGTCCTGGGCAGCCAGCCAGGTGGCTGGGGAGACGGAAAGCAAGCCGGTCAGGTAGCATCAGGGGCAGAGCTGGTCTCACTGCGGGGCACCCGAGACGCCAGCCAGAAGGGAGCCCGCCCTGCTGAGCCGTCCCGAAGGTGGGCCTGTAGGGGGTTAGGTGGAAGAGGAGAACCTCCCGAGTTCTCAGAGTTGCTGACTCAGCCACTGGGCAGGATTCCTGGGAGCCAGACTCTCTGGCGGCCCACCCCAGGGGGAAGCCCACACACAGGCCGCTCCCCCAGCCCCTGAGCAAACCCCTGGGAGGTTCTGCCCCACTGCCGGACAGGAAGCCATGAGCCCCAGGGAGCCGGATCTGGCCAAATGGCTACCTTTGGCCTCACAGGGCCAGGGTCACCAAGAGTTAGAGCTGGAGGGGTTCTTGGGCCACATGATGCCCAAGCATCTCATTTTACAGACAAGACACCGAGGCTCACAGGCAAGAGGGCCTCTCCCAGGTCACAGGGCGGTGGCAGAGCTGGGCCAGAGCCCAGGCCTCTGGACTACAAATCTTGAGCCCTTCGAAGTGACCACTCCTTCCTTCTTCCTCCCGTGGGGAGGCAGGATGGAGGTCATAGCTGAGTCCTGGGCCTGTTTCAGGTTCTGGAGTTTGGCTCATTGTTATTTTAATAAGACTCCAGGTCCCGCCACCACCTAGCAAAGAGCGCCAGCCTGAGGGGTTTCGTAGGGACTCAAGGAGCTTTCACAGGCAGAGCCCATGAGCAAGCCTGGCATAGAGCAAGCCCTCTGGGAGGGTGGGGGTTGTCACTCTGTGCCGGGGCTCCCATAGGAAGGGGGAGGTCCAGGGAAGGGGAGCAGAGAGTCAGGAGCCACCCCCACCCAGGAGCTGTGGGCTCCTGGAGAGACAGATCGGCCTGCCCAGCTCTCCAACAGGCCACCCGCTCTCTGGACCCAGAGCGGTACCCAGGGTGGGTGGTGTGGGAGGTGAGGAGGTTGGAGATGTGCCAGCCCCCTGAACTCAGCAGCTAGGCGCTGCTGGCCCTGGGTCGTGGGGAGCTGAGTGGGGTGGTTCAGTGGCAATGGAGGCGTGTGGGTGAGAGCAGGCAGTGGGCCAGCCTCCACCGACACGGTCCCTGCTGGGGACAATGTGGGGGTAGTTCTGGAAATCTATTAGAGGACAAGGTTTCCCAAAGTGCCATTTCTGAGAAGGAAAAACATAACCAGCCATAGCTACTGAACTGCGTGCCTCCTTCCGCAGCCACACACTCCCAGGCCCCTTCCAGGCGATTAGAGCCTTCGCGGCCCTCCCAGCACAAATTCAGCTCTCGCATTTGCAGTCTTCTTGCCCTAATAGGGAATGTCTGGTGCTGACTTTCTCCCCAGAGCCCGCTTTGGCCGCTGGCCTGGGCCCCAGGCCCGCCCTCCCCAGCTCCGGGCCTCCACCTCTGTCATATTCAGAGTGCTGGAAAGCCAAGTACTGCCTGGGCTTGCAAAGCCCCAGATAAGTCTCACCTCCACCTAATGAGTTCTGCTTTGAGAAATCCATCAGCTGCAGAAGTGCTCTGTTTGACCCTGTAATTCTCTCCCCGGCTCAGTAATCAGCCGAGCGTCCCCAGAAAGGCTCACGGCGCCTTTCCCCGCTGCTCCCTGCCAGGTGGATTGATGGTCGGGCTTCACTCCGGGCCTCAGAAGCACCTCGTTAGAGGGGGTGACACATAGTCCCCTAAAGCTGCTGGCCAGGTGGCTGCAGGAGTGATGTTAGAGGGACAGGGATGACCCTGGGTTCAGGGGTGGACATGCTGTATGTTCTGGAGTCCCCCACCCTGAGTGCCCCTAGGGGGCCTGGAACCCTGATTTAGGTGTTCACACACTACCTCCCTGTGGGCTGCACCTCTTGAATCAGCTTGGCATTCAAGCCAGGGAAGGAACAAGGGATTCTTCCTAGAGTGTAAGAGCGGTGATGAGATTGAATTCAGTCATGGAGGGATTACACGTGATCAGAGCTGCCTGGGCGTTATGTCTCCGGTAAAGACTCACTTCTCACTGAGGTTGCCAATAGCTAGAGGGCTCATAGACGTCAAAGGTCATTTTTCGTATTGTGGTAAAATATTCATAACATCAGATGTACCGTATTCACTTTCTAAGTGTCCAACTCTGTGGTGTACGTGCACTCACAATGCTGTGCAGTCACCACTCAGGTCCAGAAGTTACTCTTCACCCTTTACTAAACTTTGTGCCCCAGAAACACTAACTCCTGCTCCCCACCAACCCGCCCCGGGCTCCGGTAACCTCTACTCTACTTCCTATCTTTGCAGAATCATACAACATCTGTCCTTTTGTAACTGGCTTATGCAACGTTAGCATAATGTCCTCAAGGCCCCATGTTGCAGCACATGCCAGCACTTCCTTTTTCAGGACTGAATAATATTCTATCACAGGGATACCCCACATTTATCCATTCATCTCTTGATGGACACATGGGTAGGGCATTTTAAAAAGGCAGTGATTGTTCTAAGGGGCCCTAGATGGCTAGCTGTGACATCTCACCATGGTCTCTGGGGTTGACTTGGAGTGTCTGGTTGCCTGGGAGGGGGTGTGCCCAGAGGTGAAGAGGAGAGAGGCACAGCTCCCTGGTAAGGCTGTGTATGGTGGGCAGTGAGGTTGACTCCCAGCATCCTTTGCACCAGGATGACTAGCGCAAGGCAGTCCTGGAACTCCATACCTCTGGTGGGTGACTGGTTCAGACATGACAGGTGACCCAATGATCAGGGGATTGTTTCCTTAGGCCTAAAGGGGGCCATGGGAAAATGTTATCTTTATTCTTCCAGATGTTGTCATGTTGGAATTGAGCTTTCCAGAACTGCTGTGGCCATCTGGGTGCCAGGCTGAGGCTGAAGCCACCACCTAGAGTGTCAGTGCAGAGACAAAGGGCCTGGGCCCTTGGTGGCCCAACGGACCTGCTTAACAATCTGACCTCTGAACTACCTTTGGACTTCCTGTCATTTGAGATGGTAAAAACTGCCTATCCCTTGAGCTACCGTAGTTTGAATTGGTTTTGTGTCACTTGCAACCCAAAGCTGCCTAAGAGACATCAGCTCTGCGTAGCTGTGTTCCTCTGCTAGACCCTCCAATGGGCTGTCTGTGGAAAAAAAGCGTAAAAACAGGGGTGATTTACCAGTCTCAAGAATGACACCAGCCTGCCATTCGTTGTAAATGTAGATATAAGGTAACAAGTAACTCACCTGGTACACTTCATATAGACCCCGATGTTCCAGGACCTTGGGTGACATGCCCGGCATTCCATCAGCGTGTGGGACATAAATACCAGATGCCTCTCTCTGTTTGAACCTGCTTCTGGGAGTCCCGTGGAGGTGGCCTGGGGCACCCCAGCAGGTGACAGGCTGAGTCCAGAAGTGCAGGGGAGACCTGAATCCGTGTGCAAAGAAGTCCCAGCATTTCAGAAGAGTTCACACCTATGGAACGCACTGTTATGGATGATTCTCTTGTCCTGGGTGTCATTGGTTCCAGCAGGGCACATGGCTCGGAATAAGCTGGGCACACCCCCCACCCCCCTGGGGATCTGCTCTCAGGGCGGGCAGCACGTTCTTTTGAAAATTTTAAATCATTCCCAGGAGACTCACCCAAGGAGGGTGACATACATTTCTGGAAATGGCCAATTTGCAGCCAAGGGAGGTGAATGAGGTGGGTGACAAGGCTGAGCCTGGCAGGAAGTCATCCCTGGCACAGGAACACACACGGGCCACCCCACAGGGCACGGTGCCAGGAAGAAGGAGCAGGAGTGTCTCCCGGGCCCGTGGGAGTCCCCAGCCAGACAGGGAGCACCTGACTTTGAGCCCCACACAGGCCTCCTTCTGCCCTAGTTCCCCGGGAGCTTGGGGTGCCAGCTCAGCCGAGCCACCTCCTTTCCTGCTGCTGTCATGGGGCCACCTAGATGAATCCACAGTGAATGGCCCTTCAGGAGCTCTTGGGCCTGGAGTCATTTCCTGGCTGCCAAACAAGAACCCACAGTGTCCACCTTCTCAACCCACCTCCAGCAGGTGAGCCAAGCGTGCCATTCAGCTGAGAGCCTCCTTTACCTGCTTACTTGGGAATGATGCCCCAGGGTTGGGGGCCGTATTCCAGAGGCGTTCCTGGGAGTTCGGGGGGTTTGATTGCAGCCCCAACATGGTCACTTGGCGTCATTTATTTTCCTGCGTCAGGTACCTGTGTCCATCTGTCCCCTAGTTTGCTCAACTGCTCCCTGGCCTTCCCTGTGACCGGTAAGGAGCTGTTTGATTGACAGCCAGAGTTGGGTCCTGGCAGGGTCCTGGCTGGCCTGAAACATTTTTATAATGGAAAAGAGAATTTGATTTGAAGAAACAAAACAAAACAAAACAGAAAAAGCTACCTCTACTTCTGCATGGCAAAACTATTTTCATTTTGCTTCGTATACTCCAGTCCTTGTCCCCACACATGTGAATAGTTTTCAATAGTCCCCAGCACAGTCTACCTACTGTTTTTGTAATTTCATGTAAAGCGCTTGCTTGACTTGCTGTGCAGTCATCACACTTATAATTTTCGCTGGCTGCACAATACCGCAGTGTGCGGATGAGGCCTGAGCCTCCGGCTTCACGAGGCTGATGCAGCGAACTTAGTGGTTATAATACATGATTTAGAAAGGTGAAGAGTAGAGCCACTGGCTACAAGCCACCGTGAGAGTCACTGAGATCTTCAATTTCATTCTCTTATTTGAGGTAACTCCTTCTGCTCCTCGGCATTGCCTTCTGGGGACCCCTCCCTCGATCACCTGCCTCCCGAGTCTGGGATAGGGGTCTCCTGATATTCCTATCTGTCCCTTACTCGGTGCACATGGTGTTCTAAGTACTTGTCACTCTCTAACAGAGTCCTCACCCCCCCCCCCCCAAAAAAAAATGTGGCAGGCTACCATCGTTGTCCTCCTCTCATAGATTGGGAAACTGAGGTCTAGAGACGTATGTCACTGGCCTAGGTCTCTGGCCTCTGGGGCGGAGCAGCCAGAATCTGGGCCCCTGCATTCCGATGCCAGAGCTTACCTCCATAACCACAGCGTTGTCTTGCTTCTGCTCCTCAGAGGAGTGGCCACACCATGGTGTGTTCTGTGCCTGGTCTGTCCTGCTCAGACCCTGGGGGATCCCTGGGGGCCAGGACTCTCCTTCTCATTTGGGTCCATGAGGATTTAGCCCCGTTCTTGGCACCTAGCAGGTGCTTCACAAATGCAACCTGAACACATGGGAAAATGCGTGGACGGAAAGAATTGACTTTGCTTTTAAGGAAGAGGCTACTTTGTGCCTGGGAAGGCAGGCCTCCAGGCCAAGGTGGCGTGATTGGAAATGCTCTACGACCGCCCGCAGGCCTCCGCTGCCAAGGGCTCCTGGGTGGGCTATAGGGTGGCACTGTTTTTCCACGTGCCTGGTCTGTGTGGCCACAGCTTGGGGCACCTGGGGACAGCTCCCCACAACACTCTCAGGGATGAGCACCCCCCTGGGGCCTGGCACACCTGGCCTCACACACATTGGGGGCTGCAGGCCCAGGGAGCCTTGTCCCCACAATAAGGAAAGAGCGACCCAAGGTCAACAAGTGCAGCGCTGAGCAAGGGTGGGTGCTTTGTAAATGTTATTTGTCATGGGGTGATTGAGTGAGGGTCACCATGAACCCAGAGGTCTCCGTCTAGCCCCCCAGGATAAAAGACACCTGCTGAGGCAAGGGGGGGGGCGCAGGACTTGGGGTTCCCGCTCTCCGTTCCTGCATCCGCCGTCCCTGGGAGCGCCTTTGCAGTTCATTGGGCAGCAGGTTCTCTCTGTGGTGATCTCAGAACGCTTCCCCGGCAGCCATGACCTTGGGTGGAGCACCCCTCCGTTTTCATCTCAGCGTCCAGCCACCCGTGGAAAGGTCGTCTTGCCAGGCTATGGCTTCTCAGGAGATGGAAGCCGTGTTGTCTCCTGTAACCAATGTCATCGCTGCTGCCCTTGTCATTTGTTCCACCTGAGTGACCACCCTTAGCGCTCGTCCTGCGGAAGGTGGGAGGACAAAGCTCGGGGCTGTCAGTGCCACCCGGGCTCCGCTGTCCTGGTCATTGCATCCTCCCCACCCCATGCCCACCTCCTCACTTCACCCTTTGGCATTTAACCGAAGCCCAGGCTCTGCCGTGACTAGGCTCAGAACTGGGAGCAGAGAAGCTCCAGGCGGTTGCATTTCTGCTCGGGCTCGGCGATCTGGTGAGACCTCCCTGAGGGCAGACCTGCAGTCCTGGCCTGCCGTTCCCTGGCCCCTCACAGTCTGTCCAGGGCTGGGAGCACATCCCAGAGCTCATCGGGGACTTAGCCCGGGAGGCTGACAGTGGAGGAGATGGCTAACAAGCACAAGGAGACTGACGCAAAGCCCGGCACCATTACTGATTCTCAGCTCCAGTCCCCTCGGCCTCCCGCAGGATAACTAGTCTCATGTCTTGGGGAAGAGGGACAGAGGAGGAGCCGGTTTCATTTTCTCTGTCCTTGGAAGGCAGTGTGACAGATGGATTTGTGACAGCTGGGGGTGGGGTCCCTGTCCTCCTTTTTTATATCATGGACCTCTGTGGTTGGAGAATTTAAGGCCCACCCCATGGCATGGTAGTGATTAAGGACTGTCCCCCACCAAGGTCTTACTTTAAGCCCCCTTACCTGTTTCAAGATGCCCCGCTACTATCTTTTCCTGGGTTCCTCGGGCCTCAGATCCCGGGCAGACCCTCGGTGATTGTCTGAGGCCCAGGGAGGAATACTGTATACACCCCAGGCGGTACTTTCTGACCAAGGGAGGAGAGAGAGGGTCCCCGGGCACAGAGGAGCAGCTGGGGCAAGGGTGATGTGGTTCTGGATGCTTTGTATCTTCTTTTTACGGGGATGGGGTGAGGCAGGGGGAGGGAGACAGAAGCCCACCCGTCATTATTTTTCTTCCACAAAACCCATGCTTGGAAAGATGTAAGTCGTCACCAATTCACAACCTCATCTCTAATGGGGCAAAGGCAGATAGCCTGGCCACTAGGACCCCCAGTTACTTACTGCACTGAGATCCTGTGCTCCCTGAACGCTTGTGAGCCGGCGTTCCGATGGGCTGGTGGGGCCTCAGCGGGGTGGGACCACCATCAGGTATGCTGTTTGGGGTCGTGGAAATAGTTCCCAGACCCCTTGTGCCACTGGTCCAGGACATATGGGTTGAAGGCATTGGTGGACTTGTTTGGAAAAACTCTGAGGGTGGTCGGGATGACGAAAACACTAAAACCATGTTTCACTTTGCACGGCTCTCTCTCGGTTTCACAAGTCTGCCCCCGCCCTGCAAGTTCCTCGCTGGCCAGGATGCCTCGGGTCTGCAGAACACTTCCTGAACGAGGACGCGGGTGTCCTCACAGAGCTCCATGGCCTTGAGGCCTACGCTGACCGTCCTTGGCTCACACACAGATCCCCTTCAGCCTCTAAGACGCACACGCTCCCACTCCTGGCGGCCTGGGCGCCTTGTTCTCACTCTCTGCTCCAGAATTCGTTAGCTGAAAAACTAGACAGTGCCTTCTCTCAGCAAACACGCGTGTCCGAAGCCTCCTCCCCTTCCTTCCCCACTGCCTAAGGAATCACAACCTGAGGTGCAGCCGTGGCAGAAGGAGCACACCGAGCCCCATCAAGGACTGAGACCTTCTTCTCCGGCTTGCTTAGCTATGGGCATGTGGACCCTGTGCACTTTCAAACTCTTTTCATTCTTTCTTCCTAAGCCTTTTGTCCACAGTTGCTTGTGAACTTACAGTCACTTCTCTCGCCTTCCCATTTCCAGTTGAAATAATTGCACAATGATGAAAAGATGATGAACGGTACCTTCTGAATTGGAATCTCGCCATGGTGGGACCTGGCAAGGTGCATTTTTATCACAGTCTTCTCTGCTTTTTGTGCCCCCCTGAGGTGTGAGAATTGTAGCTTCCTAGGCTGAGTCTGACCCTGAATGTGATCTCCCTTTCATCACATCCTGGCTCCGAGCTAGACAGCAGCTGGCCACGGGACCTGTTTTGTAGGGTGTGGCTTGGCCTCCCATGTCAGCTGCGAAGTCCTGGCCAAGCCTTCTGTTACATTCCTCCCTGTCCCTGAAGCTCACCTTTCAAGGCTGTGCTGGTAAGAAGGCTCTGCTCCACCCGCACTCCCTGGAGGACTGACAGAGGGCATCCAGGCATCAGTCACGGCCACGGCCACGGCCACGCAGCACACATCTTAATGACTGCAGAGCCAGCTGCAGGCGACATCTGGCTCTGACGTGACATACTGGCCTCCGTCCCAGGGGAATACTTTTTATCCAGAACAGCTGCTTCAGCAGACAGCTCTGCCCTCCTCCCCGCAAGTTCGAAGAAACCTGAGGCTCGCTTTCCAACACCGTGCCTTCCACAGCTCCCACGTGACTCGTGCCAAAGGCTACCCCTGATGGGACCCCTGAAGGACGTTTCCAGCCCCCAGGCTTGTCTGCCCCCTGCTCTGATGGGAGGTTGCACCAGCCCACTTTCGGCTGCTTCTCTCCTAGTGCCCGCCAGAAGCAGGATGTGGGGCAGGAGCCAGGCTGGGGGCGCTCTCCCCAGGGACCTTTTGTAACTTCCAGGACAGGAGTAGACAGAGGCTTCCTCATCCCCACTTGCTGCATCTGGGGCCTGAGTGCTGAGCCCCTTGGGGAAGCCAGGGACCTCAGCAGTGATGGTGGCCAGAGGGGCCTGTGGTTGTTGCAAAGCCAGCTGCTGTCTTTGCTGTAAATCTCCATGGGGAAGAGGTTGGGGTCTGCCTCAGGCCTTTCTTCCTCAGGATCATGAGAGGACCCGGACACACCGAACACAGGTCCCTGCCTCTGTTCTAGGTGCCGTAACACCCTGACTCTGGTGGTTAACAGCACAGTTCACTTTCCTTTGCGCCAGTCAGTGCTGGCTGGGCCTCGACACACCCGGAAACTTTGTGCTCAGGGCCCAGCACCCCTGCCTGGGCCACAGAGGATCTCCTGCCCGACTCAGCACCGAGTCACGTGGGAGACCAATGTTGTTGGAGGGAGTAAAGGTCCCAGAATCATGGGCTCATTTCCCACAGGTTGCGTGGTTTTCTGGCTCTGGCTCTGCGAGGCCAACTTCTCACCTCTCTCGGGATTCGCTCACCTGATTGCGTGTTCGAATCAGCTGGGGCAATGCTTCTTTTATTTCTAAACAAGCGATCTCTGGGCCCGTCCCTGGGCTTTTGGTGGTCTGGAGGTGGGGCCCTGGAAGTGGCATTTTTAAAAACCTCAGTCTGAGATTTCTGATGCCCAAACCAGTTCAGAAGACCGCTGTAGACCTCCCCACCCCTCCCCTTCTCATCTTACCAAGACCCTTTGTCCACTTATCCCTTATCTGCTTACGCCCTTAGGCCCTTCCCTGCAGCTCCTCCTCAGCTGATAAACAAGCCTCAGTTTCCTCCAGGAACTTTTGGGAAGCGTGGTGCTCACCACGCCCTGGAGTCCATACCTCGTTTGCTCCTCTAGCCTCTGACATCCTGCTTCCGCCAGTCCTTCCCTCAGTCCACTGCTCATGGCCTCACCAGACCTGTGATTCCACCCTGTTCCCCCACCATCTCTCAGCAGGTGACCCTGACCGCCACCTTCTGTTCCCCGAGGCTCTCCTCTCCTGGGTCTGGACACCTGGCTCCCCTCCCTGAGTCGTCCCCTCTGCTCTCTTTGCAGTCACTTTCTTTGCTCGCCCTGAGACCTTGATGCCCCCCAGGGTCTTCCCTGGATCTTGCCCTGAATTCCATGCCCTCCTGGGGTGACTTCCACAGCCGTCATGACCCCTCCCGAGTCCCCGTCCCCAGCGCGTCTCCTTAGCTGATGGACACGGCCTCTCAGGGTTTCCCACCTGGTTCATGTCTCCACCCACACCACGTGGCATAAAAACCACTCCCATTCTGTTGCCTCTTTCTCCGTCACGCAGCTGGTGGCTGCTCCTGGGGACATGACCTCCTCTTCCTCCATGGGGTCCTTCCCACTGCCTCCCCACAGCCATGACTCACTTCCCACGTTCACCTCCCACGGGAATTTCTGCACTGTCTCTTCTCCCAGCCTCTGCCTCACCCCATCCGCCCATCCTCCCCTTGGCGGGGGGCGGGGCCCCAGCATTGGTTCTAAAATTCAGACCTGGCTGCGCAATTCCCTGTTGAAACCCTGGTGGCCTCCAGTTTCCTGGAAGAGGAAGCCTGGCTTGTGGGTCCCACTCCCGTCTGACCCCCACCCATCTCTGCCTCATTCATTTACTTTACGGGTTGTTGTTTTTAAAACCAAGTATGAGCCAGCTTTGTTTTTCATCAGTGTGTCCAGCTGCCCTTCGCCACTCAGTCCCCTGTCACCCTGTGAGCTCCCAGAGGACGTACACTCTGGGGTGACCCTGGGTCGCCCTGCCCCCCCACTGCCCTGGTTCATTTCCCGTCAGCTTTCCATTCCTCTCCCCCGACCCAGTCACTTACGCTTCTGCGAAGCCTTTCCTGATACAACCAAATGGAATTTGTCACTGTCCCCTTTGCGACCCTGGGTCCCTGCAGCACGGGAACTCTGGGGTGGGGGTGGGTCAAGCCCCCACCTCCTGTCTGGACTCTGTGTTCCCAGGCCCCACCCAGCTCGGGCAGGTGCTTGGCTCTCATGAAGCTAATCAGAACTGACCCGTAGCTGTTGGGGAGGGCTCTGCATTATCGGGCAAGACTCGTTTAAAACCATTGCCATCTGCATGTGACCATGTGCTAGAATCATTTAAAAAATTTCCTGCTGAATTGATTAAAAGGAAGTTTTTATTTTATAAATCCATGCACTTAATCCCCACCTTCCATGGCGAATGTTACTTTGTGTGGCGAAAAGGTCCAATCACCGTCATTTCTGAATGAGTGAAATGATGTGTCCAAATTAATGATAATTAATAAATTCTTTAATAATACTGAATGTATCTAAATCAATGCAGCTGCAGGCGGTCTAGGTACATATCGTACAAGTCAGCATACACGCCGTGTGCTCATATTTTCACACACGTCTCAGAGTTCTCATGAGTGTGAGCACATGGGTGGAAGAAAGAGTAGGGACCCAGAGGCCCTTCCACACTACCCGGGAGCTAAGGCTGTCTCCTCTTTCACGTAACACGTGGGCCAGCCCATCCTTGCCCAGCAGACAAGCCCAGGTCTTTGCTAACGCCACTCTTCGAAGAGCCCTGCATGTCCAGGAGGAGCGGGTTCCCTAGGCGTTCCTGTCCTTGTGGCAAGTGGGCAGGAGCATGAACAGGCCCACTGGCCTCTAATTGGTTTGGCAGTGCTGGTGAGAGTCCGTCTTTTGACGGGATGGACTACATGATCTCACTCTAAGAGCTCAGGAACCGAGTTTCCTTTAAAAAAAATTTTTTTTTAAATGTATTTTTAGAGAGACAAGAAGGGATGGAGAAAGAGAGGGAGAGAAACATTAATGTATGGTTTCCTCTTGAGCACCCCCTACTGGGGACCTGGTCCACAACCCAGGCACATGTCCTGATTGGGAATCGAACCGGCGACCATTTGGTTTGCAGACTGACACTCAATCCACTGAGTCACACCAGCCAGGCTAGATTTCCAAATCTTTTGGGTATATACTCAGAATTGGAATTTCTGTATTACATGGTACTTCTACTTTTAATTTTTTGAGGAACCACCGTACTGTTTCCCACAGAAGCTATACCAACTTCTTTTAAAATTTTTAGTGCAAGGGTGCAACATCCTCGACTGAGAAGAACTTAGGCTTGTAAACTTGATGGATCTAGGTTTAAATCTGGGCTGCCCTATGTGGGCAAATCATCTAGCTGGTCTGCGCCTTGGTTTTCCCATCTGTAAAATGGGGTCACTAACGACCACCTCCGATGGCTAAAAACATTGGAGGGGCCACAGGGAGAGAGGGGGTGACACACTGCGGGTGTGTGGTTAGCAGCGTCTGTGCTGTTTTGTGTAACATTTCCCCCACATGCTCTTGTTCACCTCACACCATCTTTCCCCTTCAGCAGGGCTCTTTTTCCTAACAGAGTAAATTCGGGTTTATCTCCTATCCCACATGCGTGACATGCCAACCGAGGCACAGGATGGTGGCGTGCACTTCCTGATGGTCCCCAAGTCCCCCATTTCTTCCTTGTCTTCTATGGAGCCCTGGGTCCACGTCCCATCAGCTGTCAGCTGCTGCCCTCCCTGAGTCCGTCTTTCTCAGACACTGGCAGCCCACCCAACACCCTGCCGACAAGCTCCTTCTCTTAACTAAACCCTGCTTCCGTCGTGTTTCCCTCCTGCTCAGACTCTGTCAGAGCTCAGTTCCCTATAGGGCGAGGAAGCCCCTTACCCAGGCTTTCAAAGCCCTCCATAGATGCGTGCCCCTCCCCCACATCACCACCGGGTTCCCCTGCCCTGTTCCTGGATGGCAGGGACCATTGCCATGCCGTCTGTGTTCCCTCAAAGGCACCTTGGCACCGTGCTGTGCCTCCTCCAGGTGGTTCATTGGCCTCTCTAGTGTGGGGACAAGAGTTGGGCCAGGGTCTGTGTGGGAAGGTGCTGGGCGCAGGCTGCGTCTCTCCAAGCTCACAGAGAGTGCACAGCTGGGCCCCTGGTGGTGACGCACCCACGTGCCGCTGCAGCTCCCATCACCCTAACGTGGCTGTCCCCTCCGCCACTCACAGGGACGTTTGTCTCGGCCTTTACCGTGCTGTGCGGGGCCCGCACCGACCTCCCGGACAGGCATGTGTGCTGCGTCTTCTGGCTGAACATCGCGGCGGCCCTCATCCAGATCCTCACGGCCATCGTCATGGTGGGCTGGATCATGAGCATCTTCTGGGGCATGGACATGGTCATCCTTGCCAGTGAGTAGCCACTGGTGCCGCGCCTCCTTGTGGGGCTGGGGCTGGGATGAGGGGAGTGGAGCTGGAGGAGGGGCCGGGGCCAGAATGGTCTGTGTGTTTGTGATCCTGCAGGGCGTGGGCGCTTGGCAGGAAGATCTGCTGGGCCTGCTCCACCCCCCACCCCCAAGGGCTCCCCTGAGTCCTCCTCATTTGTGTCTGTGACTGCCGGACAGAGGGGACCTTCCCTGCACACCCAGTCACTATGTCTGCTGGGACTCCTGAGTGCAGACGGGCAGAGACTGAGCCGGAGAGCTCAAGTGAGAGACGGAGGGAGCCCCTGTCAGCTCAGACACATCAGGCACCACGTCTGTCAAGGAAACAAGTCAGCCGACAGCACCAGATAGCAGGGTGTGGCCCAGGGGGGCTCAGGGCCCCTGTGCCTATGATTCCCTGTCCCTCCATCATGCACTTTCCAGAAAGAAGGGAAAGAACACTTAATATATGGACTAGTTTCAGCCTAGTTTCTCCTTCTTTCAAGCCAAGCTCTTTGTCCACGGATGCGGAAGCCTTACTGCCTGGCTGGTATTGCGTGGACTGTTGCCAATTGTTTCACACAAGCTTGAATCAGACACAGAATTATTTTGTGAAGGGGCTTAACCTTTCAGAATCAAGTTGACCAAAGACGACTTGATTAACATCTTTAAAATAACCTAGCAAGCGCTTAAAACAGACACGCCTATTTTAAACGCCATGTACGTCCCCTGTGCCCCATATCACGAGGCCACGGTGTCTCACTAACAGGGGCCACATCTCCACAGGCGTTAGTCCTTCTCCATCCCCACGGTCCTCCCGGTGTCCTACACTCAACAAAACCTTCCCGGCTTCGATCGTCACTGCCAAAGGTGAGGTGTGCCGGGTAAGAACAGCAGAGGCCAGACAGGGGCCCTAGAATGATCTAGAATGATCTGTAGCTGATTAGTCTGAGTTCAGGATCCTGTGAGCATCCAAGATCAGGGGACGCACAGGACCAGGCAAGGCCTTGGGTCAGTGACCGATCGAGTCATGAGCCAGAGGAATCGCAGGTGCCAGAGTCTGAGACCAGCAGAACTGGTGGGCTGGTTGGACGGGCTGCCAGGGAGAAGGTCTGGGGAGCAGAGGTAGGGGCGGAAGGGGGTCTGCTGGACGGCCAGAGTGTCCCAGAGTTAGAGCCTTCCCCGTGGGTCAGAGTCAGCTCCATGGACGTCCTCACACTGGCCCCAGGGCTGCTGTCTTTATGTCACACTCTCTGGGACACTGTTTGGGGGATGGACTTGAGGGCTGCACGAGAAAATCCATCATACTTCACTGCCACCCCCTCACCTTGCCCGCCGGCCACCAGACTGGCTCACCCGTCTCGGCACCATGGAGTGTTTGCACTTCTTCCAAAAAGTACTCCCACCTCAAAGGAAGAATACTTGCCACTCTTGCGATGGTGCCACAGGCGTGGATGGCTCCAAGCGACAGTGGCATGTGTGTCCCTGGGTGGCCGCCTAGGAGAGAATGGCCACAGTCGGTTCGTCTCTCCTGGCAGACGGCTGGACAGGGCTCCTCCGTCTGGGCGCTCCGACCCCTTCCTATAAAAACGAAGGGAACTTTTCAGGCGTAGCCATGCAGGATGATTTCAGCGTGGCATTGTCGAGGGTGTCCTCCACGAACATACGATTGGGAGGGGGAGCTCAAGAGGGGAATCAGAGAAACATAGATAGAAGTAGAAGTTAAAATCAGGAACGTGCAAGCACGCTACTCTGTTTATACAGATACTAAGTAACAGTGCACAGCCTGTCTCGATCAGGATCACGGGTCAATAAATACTTGGTAGTTTTCCAATACCTTCTTTCTATTGCCAGGCACATGGCAGGCATTACTAATCAATTGTGACACTTTCTGCTGAACGGTCTCAGGACAGGGCTTCAGGTGGTCACTGCCAATTGATCCAAGATGCCTGCAAGACAAATTCCGCTTGCCGTCCCTGGGCCTGGGCCGTTCCCAAAGCATTAGATGCTATAGGTGTGGCTCTGGTGTGCATAAGGCGGGACTCCTGGGGAGGGGCCTGCCGTTGCCACGGGCACACACCCGCAGGGCTCACCACTGGCCACAGGGCTGGTCACTGTGAGCCCTGAGCACCCCTGTTCCATCTCCCCGGCCCTCCGGTCCCCTGGCATCCTCCCCTTTCTGTATTTCAGGCAGCCCCTCTGTCCTCTGTTTTCAGACTCTTTTATCTTTTTCTTTCTCTCCTCTTCCTCACGTGCTGCCTCACACCTTGCTTGGCTCCCAAGTTTCCCAAGGTGAGTCTGTTGATGGGGGCCCAGCCTCGGGCCTGGGCTGCCTGGGCACCCCACCCCCACCCCACCGCTGCACCCACCCCCGGTTTCAGTTAGTCAACTGGTTTCTATTTTTAGCTTTTTAGTTTGGAAAATTTTTCAGCATAAACAAACACGGAGGGCTTGGCCTAAACGAGTCTCTAAAAAGCCCCAATTCAACAGCTGTGGAGTCTCGGCCACTCTTGTCTCGCCCAGTACTCCCGGGATCTCACCCCAGCCCTAGCGCTGGGTTATTGGAGCCGAAAATTGATGAAGAGTCTGATAAAGAGAAGAAAAAAAACCAGTTAAGTCACTGAAGCTCCTTTTTGGGCTAAGGTACCAGCTAATAGGAGAAAACCACTCAATATTCCAGACCTTAATTTTATCCTTGAATATTTCAGTAGGTATCTTTTCTTTTTAAGATTTTATTTATTTATTTTTAGGGAGAGGGGAAGGGAAGGAGAAAGAGAGGAAGAGAAGCATCAGTGTGTGGTTGTCTCTCGAGCGCCCCCTATTGGGTACCTGGCCCACAACTTAGTCATGTGCCCTGACTGGGAATTGAACCAGTGAACCTTTGGTTTTCAGTCTGGTGTTCAATCCACTGAGCCACACCAGCCAGGGCACAGGTTTTTTTTTTTTTTTTTTTAAACATAACTACAGTGCCCTTTCATGCCCAAATAAATTAGCAATAATTCTCTAATATCAATAGTGGTCAGTTTTCCCAGTGGCCTTATAATTATTACCAATGTTTTAGAGGCTCGAAACCCTCAGTCACCATTGCCTGTGTCACCGCTGTCCAGCTGTGACTGGACGAGCACACACATGGTCACTCCCTTCTATATGCAGTCTTCCTCCTGTCTTCTTTCTTCCTCTCTGTCCACATGTCCTGGCTGCCCATCCCCTGGGGCAGCCTGTCTGGCCCCTTCTTCCCAGGCTCTGCATTGGGAAATCACGCCAGGCCAGTCTGGTGGGGCCACTTGTGTGCAGGCATGTGGCTTCAGGGCGTGTCGATAACCTTCCAAACCCCACCACCCACACCCTCCTCTCCTGCACCCCCCGTAACCTCCTGATCCACAGTCCTCCACCCATCCTGATTTCCATCAAAAACCGGTGCCCTTGGGGAGAGTGGGACCCGGACTGTAGGAAGAGCAAGATCTCCTGAGCGGATTCCAGTCTGGGGGCGGCCAGGGTTCCTGGGGCGACCCCGAAGGAAGTGGGTGTCTCACCGTCTCTCCTCCGCTTCCCCCTCACAGGCTACAAGGAGCAGGGCATCCCACAGCAGCTGTGAGCCCGGCCAGCCTCCAGGAGACCAGGTTGCCCCGTGAGGGCCCCGTCCGGCAGCGGCTCGTGCCAGGACCCTGCGTGTTGTTTCTGCCGCTTCCTGGGTTTGGAGCGGACAGGGAGGGACTTGAAGATATTATTTATTTTGGAAACGCACCTGCTTTTCTCAGCAGGCTCTGAGGGCTGCCAGCCCCTCCCCTGCTGCATCTGGAAAGCCCCGTGGGCTCAGGCCCCCTGAGCCTCTCCAGGGGAGTGGGGAATGGCTGGAACGTTCCTGTTCCCTCCTGCCCCGTCCCCTACCTTGCATCCTCCACTGCAAGGGCACACCTGAGCGGTGGGGCCAGGTAGCAGTAACCCCGTCCAGGTGAGCAGGGCCTCATCAAGGGGCAGGACTGCGGTAGACACTTCCTCTGGGTCCCTAGCCCCTGCCAGAGTGGTCTCCTGGAGGCAGCTCCACGGTGGCAGTGAGAATGGATGGACTCCAGCCTGGAGTGGCAAGGCCTGCTGTGTGCCCTCAGCTTTGGTGGTGGGGGACGCAGATCCACAGAGGCGTGACCTGGCCCTGCCCTCCCTTATGGGATCCCCCACCTCCTTGTCACTGAAACTCCCAGGCCTGGGGGTGTTTGACCTTTGTTTCGCTAAGTCTGTGGGCATCCTTGGGGCTACCTCCTGGAATCACGGTCTTACTCAGAAAGGCCAAGCCAGCTCTGCGTGAGCCCCACCTGGCCGCCCTCCACAGCTCACTGAACACCATTTCCAGCCCACAGTCCATTTTCTGGAGTCCTTGGGATGGATGGGTCTCTGAGTTCAGAGATGTTGGGTCTGAGAAAGAGAACAGCAGACATGTGCCCCACATTTCCTAACACCCTGTCATCTGGGACAGTGCTCCACCATCCAGCACGTGACACAGGGGTGCCTCCCGTTGCAAAGGGGCCGAGGGTCCCTTTAGGACACCTTAGTGATTGTTATAGGCAGACCCCATGATGGGCAGGAACCAGCCCAAGTCCTCCAGGCGACTGTGGGTCACGTGTCAATCTGAAATGTGGAGGGGAAGCTCCAAAATGATAGCGACAAGGCGGACATCTCCACGTCTGGTTTCATTTTCATTCTAACACAGGAATCACTCAGATGGGAGGCGGGCTCCAGGCCAAATTTCCCACCCCCTGGGCTTCATGCTCCTCTCTGAGGGGCTGCTCCTGGGGTCAGGGGCTCAGTCAGTGTTTGGCCAGGGCTGGAGAAGGGACCTGTCTGCCCATTTTTTTTCCATGCTGGACAGGGCCTCTGGCTCTATTGGGGGCCCCGTTGAGGGCCAGTGTTTGCATAGTCTCTGTTCTTAAACCCCCAGCTGGGGCAGTGGCCCACCTGCCCTGTGCACTGGGCTTTCTAATTACAGTCCTGCCGAGGAAGGAGGCCTGGGGGTCCCTGTGACCCGGACAGCTTCCTGGCGTTCCCCCCGACCGCTCACCCATCCCTGTGCCCTGGTTCGGGGCAGGTTCTTCACTCCTGGCCTGACCTTAGCTGCCCGTCATCCCCTATTTTTGAAGAGCATCCCCTCACGGCTGCAGGGGGCTGGGTTGCCCTTTCTGAACACCTGGCACGTCTTTGTCTCCTGCCCCCTCCTCTCTTCCTGACGCCAGCCCGGCCTTGGCTGCTGCTTTCACGTTCGGAAGCTGCTGCGTTTTCAAGGCGCGGAACCGGATTTGGTTTGATCAGAAAGCCAGACCCTTTCTCCAGGCTGAGAAGACAGCCGGCAGGCCCCTGGCTGCTCTCGAGGAAGCGGCGTCTGGGCTCGGAGCCTCCCCTAGAATTGGATAAAACCGCCTCAGCTGATGGGACAACAGTGCAAGGACTCAGCCACCAGCCCACAGCCCTCCCTCAGCAGCTCCCCGAGTTTGCATGGCCCCCTGGAGTGATGACAGGTCGCAGGGGAGGGAGGGCACCCCCACCATGGGAGGGAAGGAGGGTAGAGAAGAGATAGCGACTTATGTCGCATGTTTAGTGACACAATCCAGACAGAGGTGGGAATTTCTTTTTGAGTGGCAGGTGTCATCGTGAGTCCCAGTGTGGAATGGCTTAATGCAGGGGTTTGTGTACTTGGAAGGACGTCCCCAAACTTGGGAAGACAGCAGGCTCAGGAGGAAGGCCCTTTGCAGGCAGCTGCCGTGTGGAAGACACCGAGACCAGGAGGAGGACCCCGCTGGTCTGCAACAGCGAGCCCATGCGGACCAGCATGTGGGCAGAATCAGCTCAAATAGCATCAAGTCATCAGCCCGCAGTCTCTCCATTCGATAAGGAGCGGTGGCTAGTGTGCTCCCAGCGGTCCGGCAGGCCCCTCGGGCTGTCTGTCAGGCGGCCGGAATTCATTGACTGAACCCCCACCAGCTGAAAACGAGGGGTCTCCTGCCTGCGAGCGCTTGGCTGACACCTAGCCCTCTGGGGACAGAGCTGGGCTTGCCTCAGTGGCACAGCATGAAGGGGAAGGTCCAGGAGTCACAGGGCATAACTCAGGATTGGCCTTCTGTCCGTCAGAATCCCACAGGACATCCCCTGGCCATGGGGGTTCGGGGGTCCCAGGGCTGCAGAGAGCTTCACGGTAAAGGAGATGATAATCCCAGGATTGGAGCAGCGGTTCCCTGCGGCCAGAGAGGAGCCCTGGAGTAAGAATGAGCTGCCTGGGGGTTGGGGAGTGTCCTGTGGATGCGGAGGCTGTGGGACTGGATCGTAAGCTCTGGGTCTGCTTCAGAGCCAGGAATCCGGGCTCGGAAGGCCCGGGTCCCTGGGGAGCAGCAGGAGGCAGATGGCTCCTGGTCCTGTCACCCCCCCCCCCACCGCCCTACCCTGCCTGCCCTGCACTGGGGGCTGCTGGTGGGGCCTCTGCTTGGATGCCCTTGAGGGGAGGGGAGGAAGAGGCACGGAGCAAGAAGCCCTCTTCTGTGGCCCAGACCCCTGTGTCAGCCTCAGTGTCAAGGGCAGCTTTCCGATGCTGGGAGCCGCCGCAGCACAGCGTGGAGCATCTGGTCTCCTGTGACTGCCCAGGCAGGGGGGTTTGAGAGAGTCTCTCAGCTGTGCCTGGACCCAGCTCCTCCTGGGCTCCTGGGCCCGAGCTGGGGGTGGGGTGGGGCCGTCTGACCCTGGGCCGGGAGCCTGGGCCTCAGCAGCTCCTGGGGCCACCTTAGGCTTTAGTGACACTGGTTGTTTTGGTCTGTTAGTGATGTTGGCAAGGGAAGCCTCCTGCACTGTGTAAACTGCTCGGGATGTTGCACTTAGATGTAAATTAACCAGTGGGTGGTTTCAGGCCCTGCTTACTGTTGTTACTATTCCTCCCTTTCACGGTCTGTTAGGAGGGCTTTCTGTAGAGGGGCTGGGTGGGGAGGAGCCCTTTTAAAGGGCCCTGGCTGCACTGACCCTCCCAGAGACCACGACCTTGTGTGCGGTGGGGGGCTCCAGGCTCGGGGAACAGTTTGAAGAGGACGCTGACCGTATGCTGTGTGCTTCCCCCCTCCCGGAACCCAGGCCAAGGCTGAGCAGCAGCAGGCCTTTCTCTGTGGCCCCTGGCGCTGGCTCACGCCTGTGGCCTCCCGGCTTGCACTTCGGCCGGCCTTCAGCAAGCACTCGGTGTGGGCTCCAATGTGGGCCAAGCAGGTCCTGGGCATGGCCCCGGAGCAGCAGATCAAATATGCCACTGTCCTGAATGGCACCCCAGTTCCCAGACTCCCAGGTGAAACAGCAAGATGAGCAGAGGTGGATAAGGGGACACCTTGTCCCCAAGGACCGGCTGGACCTGTCACTGCGAAGATGAGGGGCTGGGATGTCCGGGAAGTGGGACTGAGGTGGCCTGAGCGGGTGGGCGTCACTCGGGGGCCTGTGTGTCTGTTAGTGTTCTTCCTGTTAGGTTCTTAGAGCTTCAGAAGGTTCACGGGATCCCAGAGGTGTGGGTGCTCATGCTCAGAATCCACTGAAATCCCACGAGATAGGCTGAGCCCCTCTGGTGACAGCCGGGGGAGCCCCAACCAGAGTGACACCGAATGCTCCCCATGACTTGCGAGTGAGTTCCAGACTCAGTGCTGTTCACCTCTTCTGCTGCTTTTTGCCTCAATTTAACCTTCTGTGGGTGGGGAACAAGGAGGAGCCTGGGCAGCCATCGTTTTCCCCCATGTCTATAGGAGGGAGGAGCTGGGAGGGGCCGATCCGGTGGAGGGAGAGGGAGAGGGACAGGGACAGGGACAGGGAATGGCTGTCCTCTCCTGCGCAGGCCTCGTGGACTCAGGCTGGCAGCGCTGCCGCCGGGACTCTTTCTAGCGAAATGGAAACATTGGCCCCCAGTTCTGCTCACCCCCACCCCTGACCCTGTCCCACTCGGGTCCCACCTGTATGTGTCTGAGCTCCTGGGACAAGTCATCTCTCAATTTGATTTTGCTGGGACTCTCTGTCCCCAGCCCCTCTCCGTCCCTCCTGCCTGGATTTACCAAAACGCCAGCCACCCCAGCTGGTCCGGACTCCACAGTACCCTGCACCACACTTTCACCTTTAAATGGGCAGAAGCACAGACATACATTCGCACACACACTCACACTCACAGGTGCACACTCCGCAGCCCCTCTGAGTGCCGCTGGGTGAGGGCCAGACAGGGTCTGTTGGGAGGCTCAGGATTAGGGCCTCACATCTCCTAAGGGGGCCCGAGTCCCCCTACCCCCACCCGGGACCCATCTTCCTCCAGCCTGGCCTCTGGCTGGTGGCGCTGTTTGCATTTGTCACTCCCACCCAGGGCCCCGGACTTGCACAGTGTCCCCTCTCCAGGACACCTGGTCTTGGGTCTCTTCTTCCTGGGCCCATGGGCTCAGCATCACACCCCACCCCACCTGGTTGGGCTCACCCCCCAACCCCAACTTGGCCTTTGGTGGGAGGTCAGTCTGCTCAGAGAACAAGAGGGACAGTGGTTGTTGTCTGGGCTCTTCCTGAGCTGCAGACAAGCCTCTCATCGGAGGCCCTTTTCTGTCCCCACACCCCTCCCACCTGCCCCAGTACAGGAATCAGGGAGGTGAGGAGCGGGGCGGGGTCGCGTCCACAGCGCTCTCTGGATAGTGCTGGGTCCGTGTTCTGAGGGGGCAAGGGCGGTGGTGGCTGTGACGGGCCCAGGCACCCTGGGGAAGCCCTCAGCCAGCCACGTTTGTAGGCTGAGTTCCATGCTGTTGTACATGGTGCCCATGTTGTTCTCATCGTTGTTGTTTTTTAAACAACATACATGAAAACAAGACCGGTTCTGTGCGTACGTGGATGAGTGTTGTGTCGTGACTGGCTGTGTCTGGGTCTCAGTTTTTGCTGTTATGTGAATCACTGTACACTCCTACTGTTCTCTGGCAAGACTGTGTGCTCTGCTCTCCCGAGGCTTCCTTGACTCAGTCCTACCCAAACCCACTGGGAGCGGACCCACCCCACCACCAGCTCTCCCAGGATCCAACCCAGCCAGGCGGCTTTTTCCCGCCCATCCCAATGACTGGAGCCTTTTGGGTTCCAGGAGAGGAAGAAACCTCCCGTGTCTGGGGCCTAGGGGAGCTTTCAGACTTGCCCCAGTCCAAACCTCGGAGCCTGGACCCTGGCCTGCCTACAGCTTAGCTTTCCTGGAGTCCTCAGGACCAAGCCCTGGCAGGCTCGCCGCTGCTACTGGGGCCTCCATGGTGCCCCACGGGCGCTCAGCAGGGTTCCAGGTTCCTCTGCATTCCGCCCGCTTTGAAATCCATAACTCAAGCACCATTACTGTATGTGTAATAAAAAAAACACCATGTACCACAACAAAAACCCTTGTACATACCTCCGTACCTCCATGTACATATTTCCATCCACACACGCATTCCTATTATAAATATATGAAGCATGGCATCTCTGGCATTCCAAGTTTGTGTTTTCTGTTTTTTATTTTTAATCCTGGAAATATGGTTTTGGAAAACTTTTCTTCCTTCCCCCTTTTGTATGTAATAAACTGTGACCTTTCGGGTGGCTTCTCAAATCTCTGTGTCCTCTCATCTTTATAACTGAACAGAGCTCTGACCGGTCCTTAACGGACTCCCTCCCTGTCGCTCAGCAGCGTTTTCCACTGCCGTCTTTCCCATTAGGAGCACTACTTGTCCCCTCGGTGGGCCCTGCCTTCGCCTTCATTCGGATCGTTTCCGTATCCTGCTTCTCCTGGGGCGCCGCCGGCCCACGTCCCTGCTCGGAAATGCACACATTCGCTAGACATCGGTCCTGGTGGGGGGGGTGTTTAGCAAGACCAAGTGCACAGATGAAACTCATTTCCTTGTCTGGATTGCCTGACGGGTGATGAGGCAAGTGTGTGGGTTGCACAGATTTGTCGAAGTCTCCCGCGTCAACGAGAAGCTGGGTGAGAGTGATTAGGAGAACGTAAAACTAGCTGCTCGGCTCTGACAAGGGACTGGCTGGGCTGACATTCCCTTGGAGGGAAGTGGCCAGGCACAGCTCGAGGCCCAGCCAACATCCTCCTTAATGATTCGGTGAAGGCAAGACTGCTTGTCCAGTTTGTGGACGAAGGGAACTGAACACATGAGAACACATTAGAATTCCGCCTGCTCCTGACAGGCAGAGGCAATCTAATAAGGGGAAATCTAATAACCAAATCTAGTAGTTAAATGAAGCAGTAGAGCTTGGGAGGAAGAGCCCTCCATGATTCTCCTCACACCTGGGGAGTTATGGGACGGGCTGCTCCGTGTCCACCAGTGCCGAGAGGTGATTGACAGGTCATTTGATTTCGGATGCATCAGGAGCAGCAGGCGGGGGGTCTCGGACGAGGCCACACCTGCAGCCTTGTATTCAGCTCTGTGTGCTGTGGGGGTCAAGTCTCACACCCCAGGGGGAAGGCCCTGCTTCCTGCTGCTTTCTCACATAAGCCCAGGACCCTTGGGGACTGGCCTTCCCGGCCTAGTAACTGGCAGTGTCCTGGTCTGTCTGCTGAGAGACGTTGCTGTCTCAAGGGCCTCGATGTGACCCCCGGTCAAAGAGCGAATCACTTCAAAGGGCGGCCTTTCAGTGAGATTGCATGCTCAACCACAGGGACCCTTTCGAGGCCCCAGAAGTGGCATCTGCGCGGAGGGTTGACTTTAGTCACTGCTGAAACCAGGACTCAAAGCCCAGGACAGCATAATGAGCCCAGGCTGTCTCAAGGCCGCCCGCCACTGCAGGGTGCATTTCTTGATTTTGTGCCTCCTCCCAACTCTTCCTGTGCTCATGTTATGCCAGAGGACTCTTTCTGCAGTGGAGTCTGGCTTCAAAGGGGCCGGTGGAAAGGCTCAGTGGGAGGTAGAGGCAGCCTTGCTCCAGAGTCCTGTCCCAGGAAGGACCATCAGGCACACTGACGTCTCTCCTCTCCCAGCCCCCATTTGCTTGTCCTCAGGAAGGGTGACCTGGTAGAGCCAGCCAGTGCCTCTCCCCCGGAGGGTGATGAACAGTGTCCTCCCTGCTGCCGAAGAGCTTGCTTCACACCAGGAGGGAAGGGGTCATGACGAACTTGAAGGCATCCACTCCCCAGAACTCCCCCCAGGCTCTGGGAGAGGTGGGTGCTGGCCTGTGGCCAGTCACAGGAAGGGACATGTGAGCATGCACAGGGACGGGAGGTGGGCGGGGTGGGGAGGCCAGGGTGGGGTTTGTGGTGGATCCACTCTGAAGGAGGGCGGCTGTCAGAATTGTGGAGGGCACACCTGGGCAGAGAAGGGAGGGCTCCCGGAGCAAGTGCTCAGCCGGGACGTACTTACCAGGGAGAGGAACTCAGCTTGAGTCGGCCCAGGGAAAGGGAGAAGGACCGAAGGGAGGGGAGAGGAAGGGAAGGAGGAGGGAGGGAAGGGAGGACCGGTGTGCTGAGGAAGCAGCAAGCTGGGGCAGCTCCATGGACAGGACGGCTCCTCCCCTGCAGCCACAGGACTATCCATCCCTCTGTCCCAGGGAGCCCTCGCTCCATGAGATGCCGAAACAGAAAGCTTCCAAAGAGGAGAGCGCCTGCCAGTGACTCATGAGACCTCGCAGTGACCTAACTGGGGAATTACTGAGATGGTCACCTGGCTGATAGCAGAAGGAGAAGCGGAGAACCTCACCCCCCCGCCCCCCAGGAAAAAAACACAAGGAGACAGCAATGGCTGGTCACGTGGTTGGGGTCACGTTCCAGGCTCAGGGGCAGCAGCGTGTCCTGGGCTGAGAAATCCCCGTGCCTGCCCACTTTCAGGTTTCTGGGAGGCTCAGCTTGGCAGCAGCTCCTGTGGCCTGTGGCCTGGGTGTCCTTGTGACATGCCTGGAGACCTGAATGCCCCCTGGTTTATGCTTTCTTGGCCCACCGTCAGCGGCGGAGTTCAGGTCCCCGGGAGGGATGGGCTCAGTGGAAAGTGATTAGAGCAGGAGCCTGCAGCTGTGTCTCAATTATGAGCAGTGGATATTTATATTTTTACCCAAAATAGCTCCGTTTTACAAACAACAACTTTAGAAAGCAAAGAAACTTTTAAAACGTGGAATGTCGGCGGTGGGGGAAGTAAGCTCTTTGCAAACACTTAGAAGTTGTGCCGGCCTGCTGAGGTTCCAGGACAGGAGGGGAGCCCAGAAGTCTGGGACAGGGGAGGAGGATTCGTCTCCACCGTTGGATTCTGGGAAACTTGAAACACATCCGGAGTCTGCTGACGAAGCTGAAGTGGTGAGGTATGGGTTTTATGGCAAAGAAATCAGCGTCGTTGCTTCGAGCCTCCTGTCACCCCGCACAGCCGTGTCCCCAGAATCGGCACCTGCTCTCTCTCCCCCCGGAACGCAGCCCTCCTCCCCTCCCCCATCAAGCACTCCCGGGCTCCCCAGGCCAGCTCAGGTCCACTAGGGCAATCTTGTGCGCTCTGCTCTCCACCCTGTTCTAGTGGCCAGTTTCTCCCCCTACTCAATCCACGTGATTCTGGGGGCACCTGCCAATCACAGAAGTGCCCCGCCCCCTTATCGCAGCCAGGCCAATAGCAGGGTCCCCTTGCGGGGCTAACCTGCAGTTGTGGGACTTTTCTGAGATCTTTCTAACTGGACCTACGGGAAAGCTATTTTCCTCCTTGGCCCTGAGGCTGTAGTGCAGAAGCCTGAAGCTACCCAGGCCCAAGGTTCCCACCTCATGGGCACTGGAGGGTGGCCTGAGACAGGGGCACACGGAGGAAGCAGAGAGGAGAATGTCGTTCCCGTCATCCCCATGGCCACCGCTGGCCCTGCCGGCCCCAGTTCAAGTGCACGAGCCCTCCGTGCTGCTCCTTCCATCCCTCTCGCCTTGCTTTCCGCACGCGTGTTCCAGAGGAGCTCCTCTCACGGGCAGCAAGAAAATATCCTAAATGTTTGCTCCCAAAGCCTCCTCTGACTTCCTGTCTTCACTGTTCTGCCGAGTGCTGAGTTCGGCAAAGTGCTAGACACAGACCAGACCTTTAGTCTGTGACATACACGCAGAGACACGCACACACACACACACACACGAGTGCACGCCAGGCCTGGACACACGTGCAATTGCTTTACACAGGTGACAAGTGACGGAGCTGGTGCTTACCTGTGACCAGCGCTCATTCCTTCCAGCCCCATCCTCCCACCAACCCACTCTCCCTGACCTCTCCCGTCTCAAACGGTACCAGAGAACAGCATTTAAAGAAAAACATGTAGCTGTATACGTGCTCAACGATTTCAATTAAAACTGCTTTTAATATAAAAAGTTCCCGAAAAGGTTAACATAAACACACCCTTTCTCTTCCCATCAAGCCCGGGCGAGGCAGAGCCTTTGGGACCCTTGGCAAGGTGCTTCCAGCTGGCTGGGACGCGGCTGGTCCATGAGGGGCCAGTGAAGGGAAACGGAGCCTGAAGTCTCAATGCCTCCATGTAAGCCTCTCCCTTCTGAGCCCTCGAGAACACTGAACCTGAGGTTGGCGTTCCGACTCGGATTCTTGACTCAACCAGGGTCCTCTGTCCAGGCTGCAAAGGGCTCCGCACGGCAGACCAATGGCCCAAGTCACTTCACAGAAGGAACAAGGTTTCTCAGACACGGAGCTCTCCCATAGATAGTGCCAGCTCCTATCGTATTTTTATTCTCTGTGTGCCGCCCCTGGCTCTGTTCCAGGCAAATTCACTGTGTGGGAAAGTGCAATTAGGAGCAACGGGTTGCTCACTGATATGAAGCACACCTGTATAGGGCCCCCTCTGCCCACCCCCACCTTCTATCTAAAATGGGAACTATTTTATGCAGAATCCTCCTGTGCCTAGTATAGAAGCAGCCTTTATTGCCACTGGCTTCCTGCCTATCTGAAAGGTTGGTGACTTAGCCGTGCAAAGAGGTGCAAGCCAACAGGCCTAGGAGCTCCCAAAATTTCATCTGGACCCGAAAGAAGCTAGACGGAAAGAGAGCAAACAAGCAAACAGAGGAACCGCCAAGTCTCAGGGAGGGGTGGAGACGCTCTGGTGGCCCAGCAAGGATTTGCAAAATGGCTCGCAGTTTCGCAGAAAGCATTTCACATACAGGCCTTGTTCTTTGTGGTGAGGTCCAAGAGGCATTGTTCAATGTGGCCGAACAGCACCCTGGAGTCCCGGGGCCCCAGGTCACGGGATCGGAGGTGCGGGGCGGGTCTGGAAACATCGCAGAGGGGGGAAATGCTGTGCTGGCCAAGGTGCACGGTGTGGGCACAGCTGTGGCTGCAGACCACTGGGCTCACCTGCTGCCCTGGCCCGGAGGGCCAGCTGCGGAAGCCTGCCCAGGGCGTGGGGCCTGCCGAGTGCCGGTGGTGGGCTTTAATCACATCTATAAAACACCTTCACAGCCACACCAGACTGACACAGGGCACCGACTGTGATGCTTGGTTTCCGTAAATACTAACCGTGTTTAAGGATTCTTAAGATAACACCCATAACGCCTCCTGGCGCTGACACAGAGCAGACAGAGGGTGAATGGTGGCGTGCCAGGAGGAGATGTGGAAGGAATGACTCCCAGGCACCGAGAGTGGCTGTGGCTGGTTTTTCTCTTCTCCATGTTCCAGGCTTCTAACATTCATTTTGGGGGTCAGTTGATTTTTTAAAAAAGATTTTATTTATTTTTAGACAGAGGGGAAGGGAGGGAGAAAGAGGGAGTGAAACATCAATGTGTGGTTGCCTCTCATGTGCCCCCTACTGGGGACCTGGCCGGCAACCCAGACCATGTGGCTTGACTGGGAACTGAACCAGGACCCCATTCGTTGATTTGCAGGCCCACGCTCAATCCACTGAGCCACACCAGCCAGGGCTCAATTGATTTTTTTAGTTAGGTTTTTTGAGGAGTGATTTACACGCAGTAAAATCCACGCTTTACAGTTCTATACACAGTCCCGTGTACAATTTGTCAAACACACACAGCTGTAGACCCAGGACCACGAAGATGATGTGGATGATGTCCTTCAGACCGAAGAGTTTCCTGGCTTCCCTCTGTATTCAAACCACATTGTGTGTGTGTGGGGGGTGTTATCTTGGGGGGTGTAAGACTGGTTCCGAATTTGAAAGTTAATCAGTGCAATTCATTATATCAACAGGCCAAAGATGTAGCTGGGCTGGGAAAAGTCACAAAAGGAAGGGAACTCTTTCCCTCGACATTCCTGGGGGGCAGGCAGGGGAGGATGCTCGCTGAGCAAGGGGGCTTTCACACCTATAAGTTAAATGACCTTCTTACCGAGACTTCCAGCCAAGATGGAGGCATAGGTAGACACACTGTGCCTTCTCAAACAACCAAAAGAAGGACAACAATTGAAAAACAAAAAACAACCAGAACTGATAGAAAATCGAACTGTATGGAAGTCCGACAACCAAGGAGTTAAAGAAGAAATATTCATCCAGACCAGCAAGAGGTGGGGAGATGGGCAGCCGGGCGGAGAGGACTTGCAGCAAGGCGGCAGCTGGTGGAACAGGCGGTCCCACATTTGCGTGTGGATAAACCGGGAGGAACAACTGGGGAGTGAGACAAACGGTGCAACCCAGGGCCCCAGCTCCGGAAAATAAAGCCTCAAACCTCTGATTGAAAACACCTGTGGGGGTTGAGGCAGTGGTGGGAGAAACTCCCAGCCTCACATGAGAGTCTGTTGGAGAGACCCACAGGGTCCTAGAACCCATCCACCTGGAAATCAGCACCAGAAGGTCCCACTTTGCTTGTGGGCAGTGGGGGAATTGACTGAAAGGCAGACAAGAACTGTTCCCTCTCAGACCCCTCCCCCACATACAGCATCACACTGCAGCAATCTGAGTTGCCCCGCCCAGGTGAACACCTAAGGCTCCACCCCTTATACGAAATGGGTGCACCCAGACAAAGAAATATGGCCCTGATGAAAGAACAGATGAAAGCTCCAGAAAAAAATACAACTAAGTAATACAAGAGATTGTATAAAAAATACAATCTCTTCATTAAGAGATAGCCAACCTATCAGATGCACAGTTCAAAACATTGGTAATCAGGATTTCACAAGATTGGTTGAATATGGTCACAAATTAGAGGAAAAAAGAAGGCTATGCTAAGTGAAAATATACAGGGAACCAGCAGTGATGGGAAGGAAACTGGGACCCAAATCAATGGTTTGGAGCAGAAGGAAGAAAGAAACATTTGACCAGAACAGAATGAAGAAACAAGAATTCAAAAAAAATGAGGAGAGGCTTAGGAACCTCTGGAACAACTTTAAACGTTCCAACATCTGAACCATAGGGATGCCAGAAGGAGAAGAGGAAGACAAGAAATTGAAAACTTATTTGAACAAATGATGAAGGAGAACTTGCCCAATCTGGCAAAGGAAATAGACTTCCAGGAAGTCCAGGAAGCTCAGAGAGTCCCAAAGAAGTTGGACCCAAGGAAGAACACACCAAGGCACATCATAATTACATTACCCAAGATTAAAGACAAGGAGAGAATCTTAGAAGCAGCGAGAGAAAAGGAGATAGTTACCTACAAAGGAGTTCCCATAAGACTGTCAGCTGAATTCTCAAAATAAACCTTGCAGGCAAGAAGGGGCTGGAAAGAAATATTCCAAGTCATGAAAGGCAAGGACCTACATCCAAGATTGCTCTATTCAGCAAAGCTTTCATTTAGGATGGAAGGGCAGATAAAGTACTTCTCAGATAAGGTCAGGTTAAAGGAGTTTATCATCACCAAGTCCTTATTATATAAAATGTTAATGGGACTTGTCTAAGAAAAAGAAGATAAAAAATATGAACAGTAAAAAGACAGCAAACTCACAGTTATTAACAACCACACCTAAAACAAAAACAAAAACAAACCAAGAAAACAACTAGAACAGGAACAGAACCACAGAAATGGAGATCACATGGAGGGTTAGCAGCAGGGGAATGGGAGGGGGAGAGAGGGGGAAAAGGTACAGAGAATAAGTAGCATAAATGGTAGGTAGAAAATAGGGGGAGGGTTAAGAATAGTATAGGAAATGTAGAAGCCGAAGAACTTATATGTATGACCCATGGACATCACCAAAGGGGAGGAATGTAGGTGGGAGGGGGTGTGCAGGGTAGAGGCGAATAAAGGGGGGGAAATGGGACAACTGTAATAGCATAATCAATAAAATACATTTAAAAAAAAATGACCTTACCTACCTTGTTTCTGTACCTTGTAATGCACACGACTGTCCAGAAGGGGGCAGCCTCCCCCGACGGGGTCCCTTATCTCTTGCTTTCCCTCCAACACGTGTTCTCAGAAAGCAAGACTAAAAACTGGGCATTTTTTCCCCCATGGAAATTAAACAGGGCCGCTGGCGACAGCAAATTGTCTCAGCCTGATACCGTGTGCCCATGATTTGCAGAAACTATTTTTAAAATAACCCAAATACATGTCGCCACACAGAAAACCACAGACATTAGCATTGCACCCCACCCCCACCTTCACACCCCAAAACTGCTTTACTCATTCACAAGGTTGGGAGAAGTTAGGGGTGGGAAGGTGGAGTTGGAAACAGTCTGTGATGTTTAGTTAGCAAGAGGGGGCACTGTGAGGGGCTGGATGTTTGTGTTTCCTGCCCCCTCGCCCCCAAATGTCCACATTGAAGCCCTGACCCCTGAAGTGATGGTGTTTGCAGACGGGGCCTGTGAGGGCCTGAAAAAGGTTAAGTGGGGTCATAAAGATGGGGCCTTAACTGGGTAGGGCTGCTGCCTTTGGGAGATAAAGGGAAGACACAGGGGTCTCTCTCTCTGGGGGTGGGGGGAGGACACCATGAGGAAGTGGCCATCTGAGGGTCCCTGGAGACCAAACCCTGCCAGAGCTCAATCTCGGGCTTCCGGACCCCCCTCCCCGAGCTGTGAGAAACCCATTTCTGCTGTTTGAGCCACCGGCCGTGGTCTGCTGTGAAGGCAGCCCCAGCGACCCGAGACAGGCACCTACTGGGGGAGCACTTCCCTTTTCTCTGTTATTGTTGTTCCCATTGTAGGAACTAGTCTTTTTGTTGGTGTAAAAAGTACCTGTAAGCCCTCCCATCTTGCTCGAGGGTGACATTCCTCCTCTCGCTGGACATCTGACATTCCCTCCCTCACTCCTCTGTTGAATTTGTCACCTCAGGCCTGCGCGGGGGCTGGGCGGGAGGCGCACTAAATGCCAGGAGCAGGCCACAGCTGTCACAGCACAGAGAGAAAAATGACACGCACGCTGTTTCTGGGTGTCTGCGAGCACTGGGTGCATTTTCTGGTTTTCTGTGGAAGGGTATGTGAGCCAGCCTGCGAGCTGGCAAGTGAACTTGGTTCTGTAGGCTGTTGCGGGGCGGGGGTGAGGGTGGGGGCGGGAGGGGAAGAGTGAATCTGGGAGTCTGCATTCACCCGACTGTGAGGGAACAGAGGCCTGCGTGGGCTGCACTTCCCTGCAGGGTCACACGGAGCCAAGAACACGCTGTGCCAGAGAGCTCCTGATCCGGGGTCCCCACCCCACCCCGGCGCCCCCACACTGGCTGTTGGTGTTGGGGGCCGGAGTCAAGGCCTGGGTTCTGCGGCTCAGCCCCAGCCCCAGCCCCAGCCCCAGGACCCAGCCCCAGCCCCAGGACCCAGCCCCAGCCCCAGCAGAGGGCCGTGTTTGGGATCGCCATCCCCAGGCCTGGTCAGGTTTCCAGCCACCAAAACCAAGACTCATGGCTTCCAAACAGGCTGTCCCCACAATCCTGGAGGGCGGCCGTGTGCTGGGACCCATCATGCTCTTAGAAGACTCAGTCATACAGGGTCTGGAAAGATCTTAAGCCTTGGTTCAGAGCCTGGGGTGGTTGCTTACCAGCTGTGTGATCTTAGGTAAATTACTCACCCTCTCTGTGCCTCTGCTTTCTTACATACCAAACGGGGCTAACAAAGCTCACCCGACGGAGTTTTTATAAGGATGAAACTCCTTAGCCTTAAGTCACCTAGTGTGGGGCTGGCAGGTCATAATTCTCCATCAGCGGTTGCCATAATTGTCAGGCAGGGGTTGGGGCGCTTTTCTATAAAAGGCCGGAGAGTAAATGTGTCGGGCTTTGCAGCTGGTGGCCCCTGGCAACTCCTCTACTCTGCTATTTTAGTTGAAAGCAGCCACAGAAATGAGTGTGGTTGCTCCCAGTAAAGCTCTATTTAAAACCCAGGTTAGCCCTAGTTCTAAGGTGGTGCCCGTTCAGAAAGCTGGACGGTTCAGGGAGGAGACAGGTGCTGAGGGGCAGGGATTGTTGAAGGCTGGAAGCATTGTCAGTGAGCTGGGCAAGTGGGCCCAGAAGCCTGGGCAGGGGAGCCTGGGCAAACGCAAGGGGCCGTGTCTAATGAGCAGGGGGCTGCACACGGTTGGGGGGGCACCCACAGAGGGGAGGATTGTGAGGTGCACAGGGAATGAGGCTTACCCAGTGCAGGAAGCGCCTCTGCTGGTCAGTCATCGGCAACGACACTGTCTAGGTAGACACAGAGAAGGGACGGCTGCAGGACACCAAGCGGGAGTGGTCCTCCTGCCTAGGACGGGGTGCCTATGCACCTGACTGCCGTGGCCACCAAGGGCGCGCAGCTGCCTCAGCCAGCCAGCATTTACTAAGCATCTGTCACACATGTGGCACTGGGAGATACTGCAGAGACAAGTTACAGGGTCCAGCCCTCGCCTTCAGGGACAACGTCTCAGTGGAGGAGACGGACCCCAAGTCCCACACGCAGGTGGCTGCGAACACCAAGAAGGCATGTGACAGACAGATGAGATGGGGCAGTGGAACAGAGTGGCTGGGGCGGCTTTGCTCTGGCTGGAAGATGGGGAGGGGGCCAGAGACCTTTTTACAGCAGCAGCATCTGAGCCAAGGCCTCAGGTATGGTAACCGTTCGGGTCCCCAGTGAGCCGTCTGAGAGGTGGCTTGTTTCCTGCTGCTTTGTTGGGGGGTAACCCTAAGTGGAAGTGAGGGCAGGGCCTGGGAGCCCAGATACAAGGACAGTGACCCAAGGAGGGCCCACTAAGAGCAGCTGGCTGCTCGATCTTGTGGGGCCATCCTCTGTAAAGCCAGTGAGGCTGCATCCACCTGCGGGCTGGGAGCTGAAGGCAAGACCAGTCATCCCGTTCCTGTCTGCCATTGGTGCCAGGTGTGAGCCTGGGGCTTTAACCCCCCCCAGACTCCCAGGCCACCCAGGTGTGAACCTGCGTGGGTCCAGGGGGAGCCTGGTGGGGGCCCACAGAGCCAGCTGCCGGGGCAGCGACGGGAATGACAAATGGGAGAATCTGAAGTTCCCACACTTACTGCGTGGTAACTGGAGGAGCACGCCCCGGCAGAAGGGACAGAAAGTGCAAAGGCCAAGCTTGCGGCTCTTTTACAACTTTTCCAAATGACAAGGACAGTCCTGCCCCCCAGATACTGAATTCTGCGTGTGAAGCCCCCCGAGGTGCAGGGCTGGGGAGGGGGTGGCAGGCAGCGGCGCACCTTCGATGTGCTGTGGACGCTCCTCCTGTCAGCCTTCTTCCTCGTCACACCAGCCAGACACCATTCGTCAGGGCGCCAAACCCTCTCCGGGTGGCTGCTTGGTGCCTGGGCCTCCGGGGCAAAGGGAACACGAGAGTGTGCCCTCCCCACACTCCCCGGGGCGGGAGGGAGACGGAATTGGTCTAGAGACCCAGGCAGCACCTGGATCTAAGTCCCTGCTTCCCACTTTCATTACCCAGGCCAAGGTGTTCGAATTTGTAAAGCCTCAGCTTCCCCATCTCTGAAATGGAGACGACACAGCTTTGTTCGCTGAGTTGATCTGGGGATAAAAGGGGATTAGAGGCCCTGGCCGGGTGGATCAGTCAGTTGGAGTGTTGCCCCCGTACACCAAAGGATCGTGGGTTCAGTCCCGGGTCAGGGCACATGCCTAGGTTGCAGGTTTGAGCCTAGGCTGGGGCATGTGCAGGAGGCAACCCACCGATGTTTCCCTCTCTCCCTTCCTCTCTCTCTGGCCAATAAATACATCCTTGGATAAAGAATAGAAAAAGGGGGGGACTATGGGTGTGAACACCCTCCCACCAGAGGCTGCAGGGGCTCTCCCAGCCTGGCGGGGGTGGTGGGGGGAAGCCTTTCTTTGTGGTTGTTCAATGTCCCTGAGCTGCTATGCAAAGGGGTTCTGTGGAAAAGACGCGCTTTGAAGAGTGCTTTAAATCCGTTGCAGATTAAAACATTTTCCAATCTGACCCCATTCCTCAAGGTGGGGAGGCAGTCACGATCGCCCCAACTCAGTCCTCCAGCTTCCAGAGAGCCCCCCACCCCAGCCCCCAGCCCCGAGTCATTTCTCCAGGGCTTGGGGAGAAGCACCACACTGCAGACAGTGCTGTGGTCTTCAGGGCCTTTATTCGGGAAGGAACAGAGCGTCTGCAGTCTGACAGGCACTGTGCAGGGTTTGTAACAGTTCAGTGTTCTCCAAGGTGTCGCGGGGAGAGAAGTGCGGAGGGCAGGGGAACCCTCTGGGGAGTCCTCCCCTCCAGAACAGAAGGCACTGGCTCAGGTGAACGCTCTACGTCTTCCCAGGAAGGGGCCTGGGTTCTGTACACACAAGGATTGACTGGTGGGTGCGAGAAACTCAAAGCTAAATACAGCCAACGGAGGAAAGAGTCCACCTGGGGATGGAGGGGGCGGGGGGGGGGACACCAGGCTGCCTCCAGGTTCTTTCCACCCAGCAGGACAGGAAGTTCAGAAGGAAGGCAGAGCTGTAGAGGAGAAACAGAGTCCAGCCTCTCAGTCTTAGTGTTTTGTGCAATTAAAAAAACCCAACAAAATAAATATAACTTAAAAATCTCTTACACGACACTAAAGGCAAATCTGGGACAAGCAGTTGAGAAAACTTCCTCAAAGGCTAAGCAGTACTGAACACCAGCATCGCAGCGGGTGGCAGGGGGCGGCGGGGTGGGGAGCGCAAGGACAGGGCAGTACACACGCCCGCCCTCCTGGAACCTGCACTGCTGGGGGTTCCTCGGAGGCCCTGCCGGACAGGGGCCGGGTGGGGAAAGCCTTTCAGACAGCTTCGGCTGGGGTCTTAGAAAATTCCATTCCAGGATCCACACAAGGAGGGTGAAAGGTCAGAGGGGAGAAAGGTCAGAGAGAGGAGGTGTGGAAGAAGGGAACTAGGTCAGTAAATACAAAACCTGAAACCCTAAGTAATAGAATAACCCTAAAAAGATGCCACTTTATGCCACTTTCACATATAAATGTAACCAACCCCAAAGCCAAGAATTGCCAGTAAGAAGCCCCATGGGTCTCCTCCAATAAACAAATCATTTGCTTATTAGCACATCATTTGCTAGCAACCAGTGCTTGCTTAAAGTGCTTGTTTGTTCTCTGGAAGTAGGGGAAGCTGGTCCCATGTAACTTTTGTTCATAGCATTAATGTGCTTTAGTGAACTGTTTTCACAGACTAGCAGGAAGGTAGCTTTTGGACAGCCCACAGTTGTAGGACCCTGACGTCTAAATTGACGACGTCGCTCCCAGCAGGGAGCTACCCACAGACCACCAGGGTGGGGTCCCTCTAGCCCACGGGTGCACACAGGGCCCAGGCTCCTGTCTTCCAGGGTCACATGCTATCACAAGGTCTCTCCTGCTCCGCAGGGGCGGGGCTGTGACCTTTAGCAAGTCAGCCCACACAGGAGGTCACCACTGTTTTGAACAAGAGCCCGGAAGTTGAAACGTGATTTCCTTTTAAAAATCTGAACTCACACACCCTCGTGTCCCACCCTCCGCCCCCACCAACTGTCACCCAGCATGAAAGGGGAAACACATGTGTCACATGGGTGAGCTGACAGTTCCCTCAGACCCTGGGGTGACAGGGAGGTGGCCTAGGAAGCCCTCTGTCCGGATTGGTCCCACCTAGGCACACACACCTGGGCATGCATTGTCTCCACAGTGTCCCTAAAGCAGCTCCCTAGGGAGCAACTGGCCCCAAGTGCCTGCTGGCCTGGTCCCCAAATCTCCTCTGACAACAAAGGGGGGTGGCCCTGGGGGCACCACTCCAAGTGGCCATAGCTGGAATCCTATCTTTAAAAGTCATGCAAATTCTACATCCCTCTCAATAACACAGACTTACTTGCTTTACAATGAGAATAAGGCTTACAACTGGTTCCCCATGAACCTTCAAACAACATAGAGGCTCCAGGAAGAGAGACCTGGGGACCCCCGGTGCCCACCATGTACCCCGGAAGCTGTCCACGCTACATCGGGAAACACCGGCCTGAGCCCCTCCGGTTGTAAGACTTATCTCGGGGAAAAACCGGGGCCCAGGAAGTCAGCCTCCCGCTGCTTCCTCCCTGCACAGCGCTGGCCTGAAGCCCTGCCCGTGCCTGCTGGGGAGCCTGGGCCTCTGGCACAGGCAGGGCCACCGAGTGTCAGCAGGGCACTGGGAGAGGTGGGGGTGCGTAGGAGGAGTGCCCCATGTGGGCTCCGTCTCTCCCGCACTGGGGGCTGCCTGTGCCCTTTGCCACCTCCCCCACCCCACCCCCCTGGCCTTGTCACAGCAAGGTCCAGGTGGGGTGTGACAGGCACAGTGACTCGGGGGGCGGCTGCGACCTGGCAGCTCAGGGTTGCAGAGGCCCTCTGAATTTGGGGGTGATGGTCAAGGTGAAAGGCCTCGGCTCCTGCCCGTGCCCACAGGGGAGGCCAACGTCAGACGGCACAGCCAGGTGGGCTCTGGCCTCCTCGCCGCTCCCTCCTGGGTCTGGGCCAAAGCTGGAAGTCTCCAACACCAGACCCTAAAAGGTCCACGAAGGCCAGCACGCATCTCTGGACCGCCTGAGCTACTACTAATCAGGGGGTGCTCTGCTCGTGGCCTACGTGCGGTGCCCAGGGATTCTGTGCTCTCACCCCGAGAAAGCCGGGCACCAGGCACCTGCTGGAACGTGGGCTCCTACACAGCCCCCCCTCACCAGGCTGGGAGGAGGGGACAGAAACGGGCTGCGCGGGGCAGCGGTGGCGCTGACAGCACTGGCCAGCAGAGGGCAGCAGGCCCCACGGGGAGCCCAGAGGCTCGGGACTGGATTGCAGCAGGGCCACCTGCACCTCCGCCCAGATCTAAACCCAACTAACCTCCGGCAGGCACGGCTCCTCTAGGAGACCCTGTGTACAGAGAGAAGTGGGAGCCCAGTGCTAGCTAAAGCCCCTCAGTCAGGAAGGTCACCAGAAAGTCTCATCTCTTCTACAAAGTGTCTTGTAGTGCAGCTTGGGAGGGTCAGTTCTGGGGCTTGCACCCAGGTAGATAAGGAAGAACTGAGAAAGAAAAGGGAAGAAAAGGGGGAGGGGAGAGGCCGGGAACAGGGAGAGGTGGGCACAGGTGGGCGCAGGCTAGGGGGCACCCGGGCCTTCGCACATTTCGGACAGGATGTCGACGAGGTTGTTCAGGCCCGAGAGGTAGCCATCCTCCCGGTTGCCTTCCTGCCAGGGGACATCGTGCCGCAGGGTCTGGCCCTCAGGCAGGGGCGTGGTTTTCCCAAAGTCGATCATCCACACCTTGGCCTGTTCCTTCTTGTCGTGGATGAAGAGGAGCGAGCTGCCGATGACCTGCAGGGGAGCAGGGCGATGAGGGGGGGGGCTGCCTGGGCCCCCACCCCCACCTGTCACGCAGCAACCTGGCTCCTGAGGGGACCTGGAAAACCCTGAGGCCTGACCTGAGACTGGGAATGAGGTCACTCTGGGGAAGCCCGAAGCCTGCCGGTCTGCCCCCACGCCTCCCCCCTGTTCTCACCTGGGCAGCAAAGCCCACGGAGAGCGGGGCCATGGGGTCGGGGGCAGAGAACAGCAACTGCCTTTCTGTGGGGGCAGTGGCAGGGAGGGAGTCCCGGAGGGCAGACCGCTGACCACTCCCTCCCCACTCTGAGCTCCCGCCTGCACACTTTCTGCCGTTTCAGACCACAGCCACATGTTGGCTGAGAGGGAGAACGAACAGGGTGTGACCCCAGGCCTCAGGCAGGACAGTCCCAGGCGGGCATCTCAGGGCTTCTGGCACAGATGTGTTATGACCTGGGTCCTGCGGGAGGCCAGGGGCCTGGCTCTGGAGGGCCTGCCCCTGGCTGCAGTCATTCTGAAAACGCCCCTTGGGCTTTAGGACCAAGCAGGTCTGTGGGCTCGGGAGGCTTGCTCGCCGCTCTGGTGACAGCCACACCGGGTGCAACCCTCTGCTGGGGACGGCCACAGCCTGACACCCACCTCGTGGCTCTTGAAGAAGGGAGAAACTTCGAGGGTGGCCCGAATGTCCTTCAGCCGGTCCCGGTAGGCAGTCTGGGAATGGAAGGGTGACCAGATTTTTAAACATTTGGGACTGGGGTGGTGGGGGATTTCGAGCCATTTGGCCCTTAGCGTCCCTGAGCATCAGGGGGAGGGGGCCTACGCACTGACAATGTACTCCAGCGTCTTCACCTAGAAGTGAAGCGACTGAGGCCCTGAGGAGGCATGGTGGCCAGGCTCCTGGTCCCGTGCCCTGTCTAGTCCACACTGCTCAGTGAGCAGGAGGGGTGGGGTTGGGGGGCCAGTTCCCAAGCATCTGTGCAGCCTCCAGGAGCTCCTCCCACAAGGGTTAAGTTTATTCTGGAATGCAGCATCCTAGGAGCCTCGTTGCCATGGTATCTTCCTGAATACAAACTTCAGTGCCCCGACTTTTGAAAGTTCAAAGTGAGGGAGCCACAAATATCTCTGCCAGGGGTCTCTCCACGGGGCCCTCCAAACCTGGTTAACTGTGCTGGCCCTGGGGGTGCCCACCTCCCCTGGGACGGCTGGGGATGCCCAGAGCACACAGGCACACACGGTCCCTCAGTGCCCCTCTGTCGCAGGGCCAGCCTGGAGCCCAGCACGCAGAATAAACCTCTCATGGGGTGAGGGAAACTCGCACTCTGAGCAGGCTTTGCTGAGCAGCTAGTGACCTGGCACCCCCAGGCTCAGGCTGTGTATGAGTCAGGGAGATGCCCCATGACTCGGTGCTTGCTAGAGGCCAAGGGAAGGCTCCCCAGGTGAAAAAGAAGGGAGAGAGAATCCCCAGTTCCAGCCGGCGCCAAGTCTCCTTGGAGAAAAGGCGTCTGATCCACCCCTCCCTGCTCGGCAGCCCTGGTAGCTGGTTCAGGAGAAGGTGCTTCTCTCGGGAAGGGGCCCATGTGGGTGGTGTGCCCAGGCGCTCTCCCCATGGGGTGCAGAGGCATGGTGCACCCTACATCCACTGGGTGGATCAGGGTCCTGACCCCAGTTGAGAGCAACCTGTCTGCTGCGGCGGTGGGGAAGGGAGTCACTGTCATGAACTCCTGCCACCCCCACCTCCAGGCTCAGAGACAGCTGGCAGGTTCTTCCCAGGGAGGCTGCTATGGCTCTCCCCACCCGGCACACCCCGCCTGGCCTGGGAGAATCGGGGTGCAGGGACCAGCAGGTTCCCAGCCCATCTGGGTGAATCCCAGCTCTGCCCTGTCCTAGCTGTGTGTCCCTGACCTCGCAGCTTCCTCATCTGTGGAATGGGGACGAGGGTGTCCACCCCCTCTGGAGGCTGCTTTGAGGCTGGGATGAGCACGTGGCACATCACTGGGCAGAGGGGGGTGCTAGGGAGACCCGGTGATGGAAAGGATTGCTCGTGTAAGACTGAGACTGCTCTGGGGAGCCTCGAGGCTGGCCGAGAGGGAAAGAGTGAGTGAGCATTCACCACACTTCCCTGTTTGCCCGCAGAATGGGCCAGCAGCCACATCACCTTCCTCTGCACCTTCCAAGTGGAAGTGTGGGGCCGGGTTCCGTGTGGGCAATGTGGCCACAGCCGCTGCGGCCTGGCTCTGCAGAGTGGGCACCGTGCTGCTGCCCGAGACCCCTTGGCTGGCTTCCTGGTGGGGCCCTGGCTCACCAGGATGCTCTGGTTCCCTTTGGTGAACTCCCTGAAGGCTTCGATGACCTGCTCCCGCGTTTTGGTCTTCTTGAAGTCTCGGTTCACGGAGCCATCTTCCTTCTAAGGAGGCGAACCCAGGAGGGGTCAGCAGAGGGGTTGAAGGGGCAGGTCCTCCGTTCCCCAACCCAGGGGTCTGAGAAAGCCGCCCAGAGCCCAGGCCTGACCTGGGGCTCCGTGCCTGCACCAAGGCCCAGGGCAGCTAATCAGGCGGCACAGCAGAGGGCAGCTTGTTCTGGGCCCTGGGGCCAGCACCCTCCTGTGTGTGTGCTGTGGGGCTGAAGGAAAGGACAGGCTGTGGCTTCCCCGAGGGGCCTGTCCCCGGAACCGAGAGCCAGGGGGCCCCTGCTGTCCACAGCACCCTCGTTCACCAGAGAGCTGCACTCCTGCCCCCAAGTTCAGCTTGAGTCCCCTTGCAATTTAAGACCTTCCATGTCAGATCCCTGAAAGCCACGACATAACACTGCCCGCCTGCCTCTGCTGCCTGGTCTGCCCAGCACGTGAGGTGGCTCCATTTCCTCGGCCACGTCTCTCTGTTCCATGCTGTCCCATGCTGTTCTGGGCGGCTTGGGGAGCTCCCTCTCCTCTAAGAGGAAACCAGTTCTTTGGGACAAAGGGTGAGAGAGGAGGGCTGTGGGAGTCCCGCACTTGGGCCTGAGCGCCACCAGCGTGGTGGGGGTTAGGGAAAGCCCAAGGCTGCCTCTGAGGAGATGGGGAGGGGGGGAGCCTGACCCTGGTGTGGACACGGGCGGCCTCTCCCACAGGGGCCTCTGCAGGGCATTCCCTGGACCTGGGGAGGGGAGAGGCGAGGGACTGCTGCTCTCACAGTGGGTGGCCTTCAGCCCAAGGACAAGGGCTGTGGGCTGTTCTTGCGGCCTGCCGGCCCGGGGACAGAGACCAGACCGTCCAACCTGCGAGGGAGAGGCGCAGGGGAAGGTGGGTAAAGGAACATGAGTGAGAAGAGGAGCAGGAGGAGCGAGTAGCTGGTGCCCAGTCTGAGGGCTGGGTGTGAAACAGCAAAGCTGGTTTGGGAAGACAGGTTGCGGGGTGGGGGGCGGGCAAATGGCTTTCTTAGCCCAGAGCAGCTGTCCTGGGGGCGGTGGATCCTTTCCCTGGTGGAACCTCACACTGAAGTGCCATCCGAACGAGGCTGCGGAGCCTGCCCTGGCTTCAGCTTGCTGGGGCTGCCTGGCCCTGACTCCACGGCTGGACCACAGGGGGACAGAATGAACGAAGAGACCACAGAAACTGCAGAATGCTAGAGGGACCACTGACACCGGCTCTGGAGGGATGGCTGCCTGAGACCCCGAGGGGCCTGGGGCCGCACTGCCCTGCTCCTTCGGGTGAGCATGTGTCTGAGCTGGATCATCAAACCTCACAGCAAGGTGTGGGGGACAGGAAGAGCATTGTGAGGCCCCAGAGGGAAGGAGAGAAGGAGGTGGGCCTGAAGTCAGGGGAAGCTCCAGGGCGGCCTCCCTAGAGCTATCTGGGGACAGGAGAGGTGCTTGGCCCTGCCTGCCTGGGCAGAGCGAGGGGCGTGGCCTGGTCGTCAAAGGCAGCCAGTGTGCCCCCTCTCTGGTCTGCGCTGCACCGCCCCTCCCCGGTTTCTGGGCTGTGGGCGCCCTATAATCTGGCTCTGAGGAGGGTTCTCTCAGTGCCTGGTATGGTCTAGGCTGTAAGGGTGGGGTCCTCAGCAGGGGGCTGACTGCTGGGAGAAGTGGAAGGCAGGCCTGCTCTAAGGGCCTGGCCCCCGACACAGCCATCCCGCCCATCCCCAGACTGAGGAATACAGGACAACTTCTCCAAATGTCTGTCTGTCCCTGGGGCTGGCTGCCCTCACCCTGGGCCTCTGCAAAGAGGAAGCTTAGAGCCTCTGCAGGGTCCTGAGACTCCTGAGGTAGGTGCTGTGCTGGTGGTACCCAAGCCCCCACCCCTTCTCCACCCAGGAGCTGGGCGGCCCAGGTGGCCTCAGGTGGCAGCTGGTTGGCCTCACCTTGATGCCTTCAATCCTGAACCCGAGGGTGGCGGTGGAGCTGATGGTCTCCCTCCACTGCATGTACCGCGGCTTGGTCACGGCCCGCTGGGCCTTCTCCTCCTCAGTCGGGGCCTCAGGGTCCACCTCAATCATCTTCAGGTACATGTCCTTCCGGAGGCTGGGCTTCTTCCGGGCCTTGGTGAGCTCCTCTTCCAGGTAGGTCCTGTGTGGGAGGGAGGCCATGTGAGGGCTGTGGGCCAGACCAGCCGGCCAAACTCACCTGTTCCCTTCCAGCCAGTGGGGCTCTGCCCGCAGGAAGAGCCCCTGAGGGCTGGACAGGCCTTCCCAGTGGTCCTCCCACCCAGCAAGGCCATCCCTGCTCTCGGTCAGGAGCGGGCTGCCGCCCGAGCTGAGTGCTCGCCCACCCTGGGTGAGCTGGTCTGCTGAGCTGACTCCAGCCTCCTGGCCAGCACCAGTGGGCCACGGGCAGGGTGCTTCAGGGCCCCACTGTCCCTCCTCAGCTGCCTGGGCCCCTTGCACAGTGTGAGAGCTTCTGCAGCTGGCACCAGAGCAGGTCGGAGAGCTCCTTCTGTGCCCGCCCCACCCACCTCCCCAGTTCTCAGGCAGCCTGGGGGGCTGAAAGGTCTGTGGCTGTCTCCAGACGGGAAATCCTGAGTGTGAAGGTCAGGCCAGAAGGAGGCGTCTCGATGGGCCACAGTTTGGAGGAGGGGGGCCCACGGCAGGGAGGGGAGCCTTAGGCTCCGTGGCCTCTGCTATATCAAAGACGCCCCCGACTCCTCCCGCCCGTGGACACCAGGTCCAGCCCAGCCCACGCCTCCTCCCCCCCTGAGCCCAAAAAGCCAGAGAAAATGCCTCCAACTGCACGACTCATGGTCCTACTCTTGCACGAGCGGGCTGGGCTTGCTGGCTGACCCGGTGGGGGTCCCCTGGACACTGGTTGGGGTACTAGGGGCAGGGGCAGTACATGATTTAAGCAGCCTGAGGCTGAATCGCTGGTCCTGGCGGCCTCCCCCACTGCATCGTCAGCTTCATTCCGAGATCGCCAGGAAGGCCTGACCAAGGCTAAGGTCTCTTTACCATGTGGCCCCTTCCCTGCTCCATTTTAAACTTCCCTCCTCCCCTACCACCCCGTGTGCTTAGCTGCCGCCTGTGACCCTTCACGAGACAGAAATGTGCAGCATGACTTGCAGGAGAGGGAAGTTCTGTTCGCCAGGCCCTGCGTGGGCGGGAGCTGCTGTGACAACAGGCCCGGTCCCCACTCTCCACTGCCCGTCCCCAGGGCCTGGCTCCACATTCCTCCCATACCTCCAAGCTGCCGGCTTAGGACCCAGAACAGACTGACCGTCAAATTCACGACGTCTTTAAAAGATAACGTTTTTAGAAACCACTGTATCAGCTGATAGAAGAAAAATACCCAAATCCTTGCGTGTGAACTTGGGCCTGGTCATTTAGAACCTTCCAGAGGGGACAAAGCATGAGGAGCGCTTCGGGCCCTTGGCGGTGCACTCGCACACACACCTGGGCCCACGCCCACACGTGTGCTCACACTACGGTGCATGTACAGCCAAATCCATGAGGGCGAGCTGCAGGGCGGAGACGGCGAGGAGGGAGACGGCTGCTGAGCGTGCAGGTCTGTGCGCGTGCAGCGTGTGTGGCTCGGTGAGCGGCAGGCGCCCAGGGCTCCCCGTGCACTGCGGGGCTACAGGGTGGCGGCGGCTGCACTTCTGCAAAGAGCTCTCAGTGGCTCCTTAAACAGGAAGCAGGCCTCCCTGTCAAACCCCTTGTCACACAGGGCTTTTTCCAGGAAGGGCCCAGGCAGCTCAATCTGGGCAGAGCTGCTCCCCCTCCCGCCTCCCCTCCCCACCCTGGGGAGGGGAAAGGGGCTGGGCAGGGATGCCGTAGGAGCTCCTCAGCAGGACAGGGAGGGTCAACCCACGCCCCCCTGCCACCTGCCCCTCCGCCTCCCGAGGAAGGTCAAACCTCCACCTCATATGGTGTGGGGGTGAGGCTTTAGGGTGGGGGGGTGGAGAGCCCCCAGGTGACACGCTACAGCCATCTACAGCTCCTACCAGGGCGGGGGTCCTGGAGACAGTGCTGGTCTCTGGCCCCAGGCCCTGGTGTGGATGTCTGGAAGACTTGGCTGGCTTCCAGAGGCAGGTCACATACCCAGATTCACAGGGTCGCAGCTAAGAAAGCTCCCCAGAGCAGTGTGAGTGTCTGTCCTTGTGGGACCGGGGTCCTTCGATACCCTACAGACTCCCCTGTGCCGGAGGCTGGGCTGGCCTGTCAGCCCTTCCACCTCTGCCCCATGGCAAGTCTCAGGCCCCCATGCCCGGGACTCAGTTTGTGGGCTCCGCCTCCCTCTTCTGCCAAGCACAGGCCACGCTCCGGGGCCACTATGGACTGCTGGCCTCAGGAGAGGCCATGAGTCCAAGGCCTCTGGATCAATGCAGGCGGAAAGCGTCACAGCCCCAGCTTGGATGCAGGGCCCTCAGGGCCCACGGAGCCCCCTCGGCAAGTTCAGGGTGAAGCCCAGGCTGGACCTGCAGGTGAGGGCCTGCGGCAAACGAGAGCTACGCTGCTGCAGCACACGGGGCCCTGACCTCAGGTGTGGAAGCTCAGCCGCAGGGAGGCCCTGAGGAGCACCCGGCACGCGCTCAGAGCACAGAAGGACCCACCTGGAGGAAGGGAGGGTAGAGCAGGTCGGGGCTGGTTCTGGAGAGGCCCGCCCCTTCTCTCCACAAGAGCCCCTCTCACACCCCACTGCCTCTGCCCCCCACCCCTGCCCAGGACAGGGTCAAATGGGAACCAGCCTTGCTCAGGGTCCCTCCTGAGAGCCCTTGGGTGCAGTAGGGCGGAAGCGGCAGGAGGCAGGGGGACAGGGCAGCCCTGAGCAGAGGCAGGCTCCCGTCCCCAGCGGCCTCCCAGGGACAGACTGGTGCCCTGGGCAGCCTTTCAGGACTGGCCGGCTACGCATTCTTCCCACAGGGTGTACTTTTTTTGGCCATGTTCTGAGGGAACACCAACAGATTATTTATGTTTCCCCTTGAGGGCGCATCTGGTGCACTGAGGGGGTAAGGGCGCTTCCTGGGACAGAAATAAGACTCCGGGGAATAGCAGTGGCCAAGGGGTGGCTGGAGGGACCTTCTGTCTCCTCCCTGTGGGCTGGGGCTGGTGTGGGCCCCGGAGGGAGGCAGGGACAGTGTAAGGGTGAATAGTGAGACCTGTACTCCCTGTCCCCATCCTGCCCTGGGGGCAATGCCAAGGGACCAGGAGTCGGCCTGCAGGGTCAGAATCTAGGACACCATTCCCAGGAGGGGTGCAAAGAGAAGGGAAACTGGGGGGCTTGGCCTCCTGGCCCTTCTCTCTCTGTGTGTCTGTCTCTAGCTGTGTGACTCTTTCTCTGTCTTGCTCTCTCTCGCTCTCTTTCATCTTTCCCAATCTCCTTTCATTAGAAATCAAACTGCTTCAACCATCCAGGGCAAACAAGCTCCGCTCCAGGCTCTGCTTCTCGAAGCCTGGCCTGCTGGGGGAGGGGCTGGGGAGCCCCGCAGAGGTCTGGCCCTCCTGTGGTGGGGTCTCAGGGCCTCCACATCTTATGGCCTGGCACCCAGTCTCCTCCTACCTGGTCTCCTGCCCCTCCTTCCCTACTGGGTCCTGTCCTGTTAATGTCTCTGGGCAGACATGAGGGGGAGCCTGAGTCTGGGGTGGGGGTGGGGCCCCAATCCCACACACAAGCCAAGTACCCACTGTGCGTTATCCCAGGCTCTGGAGCGCCCTGCTCCGAGCTGGGTCACCCGAGCCCCGGTCCTCTGTGGGGGCCGGCTGGCGTGTGTGGTCAGGGCCTCTCAAGGGCCTGGGCTCCCTCCTCCACTGCACTCTTATGCAGGCCAAGTCTTTGCTGGCAAACCCACATGTCCTACTGACCAGCTCCCTCCCCACTCCCTGGTGTTAGGCAGGGTATGGGGTGAATGGGAAGAGCCCCTGCTCCAGTGTCCCCTAAAAACTCACATAACAGGAAGCCACCTTCTTGCTACCCCCAGCAAACACCCCCCACCCCCCGGCCGACAGGACGGGCTGTTGCCCTGCTCTCTCCCCTGGGGGCGTGTAGCACCAAGCCCAGCCCCACCAGCTACGGGCTCCTGCCCCACTCCAGCGCAACAGAGAAGGGAGGGGGCCGTCAGGGCCAAGCCGGGGTTCCTGTCCCCTCTGCACGACATGTGAGATGGCTGGGCTGGGGCTGCTCTGAGGCGGCGGCGGCGCCTGGCTCACCTGACGCCCATCTTGCAGTCCATCACGCACGGCGAGTCGAAGTCGGCCAGCAGGTCGTCCATCTGGTTGTAGCGCTCGCCATCCTTCACCACGTCCCCGTGGTAGGCCGGCACGTAGGGCTTTAGCACGTCGGCCATCAGCCGGTCCAGGCAGCGCTGCTCCGATTCACAGTGCTTCTTCAGGATCCGGCCGTTGGCCGCCGCCTTGAAACTCCCTGCGAAGCAAGAGGACAGGAGGCCCTTGGTGACCTCTCCACCCAGGACGGCCCCTCGGTGACAGTGCCTGTGTCCTTCCGGAATGGTCCGGGGCCTGCTAATAAGCGTAGGGCTGAAGGTGGGCCCAGGGCTTTGCTGTGGACTATGCACTTTAAAAGAGTGGGTGCAAGTCCTAGCCCCCCACTCACTGACTGTAACTCCGAGGTTCCCCAGCTTCCCTGACCCCAGGCCCCTCCTCTGGAGATGGAGGGGCACCAGCACCCTCAAGGGGCAGCAGGGCTGTGAGCCTCTGTGCCAAGGCTGGATCACTCACTCCTTTTTGTGTCACTACTACCACCCCCTCCCCCGCCCCCCGCATCCTCAACCCTGCTTCTTGGGCAACAAAGGTGTCTCTGGCCTCAGGTGAAACCCCAACAGGGTCTGGCTCCATGCCAGGACAGGGAGACGTGCTTTAGAGGTGGAGCCCAGGGCTGGACCCACCTGGCCATGTCCCTTCTGAGCCACAACCTCAGGTAAGTACTTAAGAAGTGTGTGCATCCATGTACCTGGGGCTGGCCCAAGGTAGATGGGGACATAAAAGAAATGCTGGACCCTGTGCTGGCCTGGAGCAATGAAGGCCAAGTCCACGGGCGGCCCCTGGAATGCCCTTGCAGGACAGCACACCAAGGGGCCCCCAGGTGTGTGCCTTGGGATAGACAGCACTGAGGCTTCGGCTCCAGGTGCGCCTCCTCCCCGTGACTCAGTGAACTGAAGACCAGGTGGCTGAGCTGGTGCCCTGGTCACCTGCACCCAGCACTCCACCCTGTCTTGGGGCCCCTCCATCTGCAGATGCGGGGTCTGGGGTCAGGGAAGCTGGGGAACCTCAGAGTTGTAGTCAGTGTGTGGCAGACTAGGACTTGCACCCACTCTTTTAGAGTGCATGCCCCAAGTACATTTTCATTAATGTTGTGACCCCTGGCGATGAGGGTATACAGCATGTTCAGTGAGAGAGCTGGTCTTGCCTCTTTGTCTAAGGCAACAAACAGCAGGCAAACTCTAAGATCTACGACTTTGTGGGTTTCATTGGGGTGGACTGGAAGAGACAGCGATATAGGCGGGGACGGTTGTGTGTTCTGGGGAAGAGATGGCCGTGTGCGTTTTCCAGGTGGCATTACAGCTGCATCTCGAATGTCTGGCTGCCACGGCCACTGTCAATTCTCAGAGAGAACTTGTTCTGGGCACTTGCACCACCAGGAGCACCCAGCACCAGGTTCCTCCACCCCCGCCCCCACCCTGGCCAATGTGCTGGGCAGCTCCCCAGGGAGCTGAATGTCCCCAGGGCTACCTGCGTGTCCGGCCAGCTGGATCCAGGGGTACTTCTTCTTGAAGGACATGACGAAGGGGGACCAGTGCACCATGTTTTTTATTTTCCTCCATGATTTGCTCTAGAAACAAGCAAATGAAAAGCTCTATGTTAGAAAGAGCCGCTTTCTGGTCAGGAGGGATTCAATGCTGGGCAATGTGCTGCCCGTGGCCACAGGGCGAGAGGGGCCTCACCTCTGTCGGAGGGGTCTTTGCAAAGGCTGAGCACAACGCCCAGAAGCAAAGGGAGCTTCGGGGATGAGGGTCTTACAGGTTTTGGGGGGCGGGGAGAAGGGTGCTCTCAATCCAGGTGATGCCATCTCATGCCACCACATCAGGGACCACCTAAACTAAACTAAACCCACACTGCCTTCTCAGGGCCGCAGTTTCTTCATCGCTCTAGTGAGGGGAGGACTGCTGGTCCACCAGGCTCCTTGGACGGATGGACACTCTAGGACTCTGAAAATGACCTTCCACATCCCAACAGCCGTGGCCCCCCAGAGGAAGACTAGGGCCATGACACCGGGCCATAACGTGTCAACAGGGGCACTTTGTGCCTGTGAGTGGTTTGAAGAGCAATTTTAAAGGGAGCTCCCAAGGGACAGCACCCCCACCGCCACCCCAGGGGCACATGGGGTGAGCAGGCCTGCAGGTCTCTCCCTCTGACTGCGTTTCTCCTTCTCAGACTGTGTGTGTGTGTGGGAGAGGCTGCCTGGGCAGAAAGGAGAACTAACATCCAGCACCTTCTTTTCCCAAGAAGCAGGCAAGGCAGCGATGGTCATTTGTAGAACCCGAGCCTCAGAGAAGTAAGCAATAAAATGCATTTAAACCCTCACTTATACAACTACTTTTAAAAAATCCCCTTTTTGCCCTGGCTGGTGAGGCTGAGCTGGTTGGGCATCGTCCCGCAAACAGAAAGGTCATAGGTTCGATTCCCAGTCAGGGCACATGCCTGGGTTGTGGGTTCAGTCCCCAGCTGGGGAGCATGCAAGAGGCAAGTGATTGATGTTTCTCATATCACTGATTCTCTCCTTTTCTTTCTCCCTCCCTTCCCCTGTCGCGAGACTCAATGAAAGAAAAAAAAATTTTAAACCCCTCTCTCCCCCAGCAATAAACATGTCTCTAGACAAAAACATTCCCAAGTTAACTTTAATAAAAACAGGCTGTAGAGATGAAGATTAAGTCTCCCCCCCCCAAAAAAAAGATTAGGTGGCCCCAAACACATGAGCCCTGTCGGGGGCAATGAGAACTGAACCGAGAAATATCTGGAATTTTTGAGACAGTGGAGCCCTGACTGGCAAGACCACAGAGTCCAGGCCACGAGGCTCTGGGCTGGCAGGGAGGGGAATTCTGCAGAAGGGGGTGAGGAGGGTCCTGCCCCGACAGGCGACCCTGAAGGTGTATCTCCTCACCCCCTGTCCCACAGCGGTCAGCAGCTGTCCGGAGGGGACTGGACAGACCCCGGCTGTGGAGGCTGCTGGAGGCCAAGCTGAAATCAAGGTTAGCTCAGCTTTGTTTGTTTTTTCTCTCTTTGTTGAGACTGACTGCTTCTGCCACCAAGTTTTCAGGTTAAAAGCTTCTTCCCTCCTGTGAACCTGGTAATTTCTATGCCCATCCCGGAAGCCCTCTCCCGACCAGCCGCCACGACCTGGTCTGTCTTCAGCGAGGCCAGAGCCGCCAGGCCATGTGACAAGAGGGCTGGGCCTCTACTGACAAGGGTGTTTTTCCTAGATCCTGCTGATGGAGATCACCAAAGAAGGCCAAGGAAGGCGAGGTATTTCTTATCTCTGCGCCCAGAAGGCTGCACAAACAATCAGGGCAGACAATGCTGAGGCAACAATGGAAAAACCTGATTCCGTGCGATGAGCCAAACAGGGCAGGTCGGACACAAGGGGAGACATTAAGGTGGATCCAGGGGAAAAGTATGCAGTCGGCCACCACCTGCCTGGTCACCTTGGCAACTGGGCGGGGTGGGGGGGGCTGAGGGTCTCCCAGGTCCAGGGGTGGGGTAGGGGGAGGGCAGAGCACTTTCCACCCAGGGCCAACCTCATCCCATGCTGCCCCATCAGGGGACAGCTCAACCCACATGGCCTTTCTTCGTGCCTCAGGTTCCTCACCCATCTAGTGAGGGGTGGACAGTTGGTCCGCCAGCCTTCTTGGACTGATTGACGGACACTCTAGGACTCTGGACAATGACCTCCTACATCGCAACAGCCAAGGCCATTCAGGGGAAGATTAGAGAGGGCCCCTGTGCCCGGCTGCCGAGTGTCACAGACACGGTGGCAACAGAGGACCAGAGAAGACGCAACCCAGGGCCAGGGAGGAGCCAAGACTGCAGGGAAGGGAGGCCCTGAGGCCACACTCAGCAGAGGTCATTTGGGAGAGACTTGGGAGAAGAAAGAAGACATTACTGGCTTACGGCGGGGAGGGGGCTCATGGGAACAGAGGCCTGAGACAGGGAGCTGGAGCAGTTGGGACCAGATCTGGTGGGAGATCAGGCTGAGGGGTGAGCATGGTGAGCGGGCAGCTGGCCCACCTGGGCCTGGATCCTGGCCCCACCTGCTCCCACCGACAAACCTCAAACAGTTCCCGACTGACCTGCTGGAGAAGCCATGATCTCAGTTGTAAAATGGGAATAACACAGGTTCCCCCGGCAGCAGGAGGCAAAGCCATCAGCAGACTATGAGTGTCTGTGGGGGAGTCTTAGCTCTGCGTTCAGGGACAGGGGTCTCGAAGCTTATTCTGGGGGCTGTCAGTCTGCAGCTGGGCAGGGGTGCTGCCGCCGTTACTGGAATAAAGACCATGGTGCCCTGGGCTAGGTCAGGCCCACCCTGTCAGGACGGAGCTCTCCAGAGACCACTGGGGACACGCCGAGCCTGTGACTCGAGCCCCTGGGCTGGGAGGCAGGAGAGAACATAACTGAATGAGAACAGGGAGGCTGCTGCCCAGCAGGGGCATCAGGTACTGGGAAACCTCGAGACCCTGGAACTCTCTTCAGAGCCAGGGGTCCAGCACGGAGAGGGGTGCTGGGCGGCCTCTGACAGTTCACGGGACCCAAGACCCTCCCAACATCGCTGAGCTCAGAGTAAACGGACATGTTCTGCTCAGCCTGCCTTTTACCGGCTCCTCTGTAAGCAAGCGTTTCTGCAACGTGAAAGGGGCCCCACGTGGCCGACGCCAGGACAGCCTCCATCCTGAGGCCACCCTGTGCCGCACAGGGCGGTGGAATCTTCCACCGAGGAGGCGGGCTTGCAAGCTGGGGACTTCACTGCTGGCAGCAGCACCGCACAGGGGATTTTCCCGTGGGTTTTAAATAGCAGGGCCCAGGCAGCGCCTCGTGGCCACTGAACACCACACAGGAAAGGCACCTCCAGGGCCAGGGCCAGGCCTGGGACAGGGGCCTGCAGGGCGACCCGCTCCCCCCGTGTCTGGCCTATGGGAGGGAAAAAGAGAGGGCCCCTGTCCCCTGCTACCACGTGTCATTTCCCCTTTCATTTGTAGACACGGTGGCAACAGAGGACAAGAGGACTTGTGTCCCAGGGCCAGGGAGTGGCAACCAGATGTCAGATGGTCAGTTCCTGTCTGATGGCCCTGTCCAGGCACCAACCCCCCTCTGACTGGCAGCTGCTTTCTGGGCTGTGGGTGAGGGCTGGTTGGGCCGACAGTCTCCTGCCAAGCCCCCCGCTGGAGGGAGCCACAGTCCTCAGATATGGATGCCCCCTGCCCCCTAGCTATGACAGGTGACAAGGTGGGGAAAGAGGGTAGCCCAACAACCTGGAAGTATCTCAAGCAGAAGAGTTGGTCCCTCTCAGCTCTGGCTTTCTACACCCCCCACCCCCGCCCCGCTCCACCCGCCCCTCCCTGAACCCCCCAACCCCCGCCCACCGGAAGGTTCTCAATAGTCTCAGCAAGCTCCACAGCTGACCAATCAAGACCCCAGGATGCCAGGACTGTTGGGGCTGGGCAGGTGCCCCTTCCGGCTCACCTACCAGGTAACACGAGGTTCTCCCATGGGTCAGATCAGACCAGCTAATCCCTTCTAGACGGTGGTGGGAATTCTGCTCTTAGAGCACTTCGAAGGAAAACAGCACCACTGAGTCGATTACCTGCCAAGCAGGTAAGGGGCCCCAGGGTGGGCTACAGACACACGGCATTCACCTTGATTCTGTGCCGGGTGGTTAAGCCCACTGAGGACCAGAGTGAGCTGTTTCGGGTCGAACCTCAGGTGTGTAGGCTTGCAGGGAACCCAGCCACAAAAATCCCAAGGTGACGGCACTTTTGGGTCAGTAAGCACTAGTTTTGGCTTTACTCTGGCTTCTGCCTGAATGCAGGGCAGTGACTTCTGCTGATGTCTGAAACAGCCCTGATCTCACTCTGTAAGAGGTGGGGTCTCCTGCCCGATCCGCTCAGAGCAGTTTAGGAGGAAAGAACCAGAAAACATCCAGAATGAGGAGGAGGGGGCATGGGATGGTGGGTTCTTAAAGACCCAGAGCGTCCTGGAGGTGTCTGGTGTTCCGAAGCTGCTCTGGACAGTTGCATCCCCTTGTCCCTGGCTCACAGGCGCTCAGATACTCAGATACCATGGAGAGAGATGGGTAGAGGGAGGAAAAACCCCATCACAATGAAATGCCAGCCCTCTTCCTGCTGGAGGTGACAGAAGTCCCAGAGCCAGTGAGTTACACAGCCGGGCGAACACCAGCCGAGACATCTCCAGCCACAGCCAGCCCGTCCCTGCAGCCCACACTCCATGCGCCCCGCACAGCACGCCAGGAGGACCAGCACCCTTGGGATGCACAGGGCAGAAGCGACCCACGGGCCAGGGAGGAGTCTGGCAGCGTCTCCAACGCTGCGTGTGTATCTGAACCGGATTCCAAGCCTCCCCTTGCCTGTGACGGTCAATACTCCCGGCTGAACTCTGTCCCCAGGCTGCCTCTCCGACCGGGTCAGGGGTCCCCACTCAGGCCCCGGGGAGAAGCCGCCTTAAACAAACAAAAGGGCGAATCGGGACCATAACCTCCAGTTTGGACTTTGTCTGCTATAAAACAGGCCCAAAGGACTGGAGGAGGAGGAGGAGAAGAGGAGGAAGGAGGGGACCCAGAGCAGAGGCTGGGGGCGAGGGTGCCTCTAGCCACCGTCTCACATTTTTAACAAGCGGTCCACCAAAGTGAAAATGTGCACCCCTCTTCCAAAGCTAAGAATATCAAGATATCTCAGCAGAGCTTGAGGCCAAGCTGGGGACCCCTTCGAGGACCCGCTGTGACTGCCCAGCCCTCACGCCCAGGAATCCTGCCCTGGCTCCTGGGGTGGAAAATGGCCCTGCCGTTTGCTGATGTTAGGTGGCCCCGTGCCTGCAGGGCTTCCTGGATTCTGACCTGCTGGCTCTCGGCCGATGACCATGGGCTGCTCCACTGCTCTTCAGTGCTGGGCACAGGGGAGGGCTGGAGGCCACCAGCACCAGAGGCTGCCCTTGGGGGGCCCCCAGCAGCCTTCTGACCAGGCCCGGCAGAAGGGACAGGCCCAGCAGCAGGGATAAGGGTGGTCACCAGTCAGGAGCCCTCCCATCACTCATCTTCACATGTTCCTCAGGCTCTGGCCTTGTTCTCCCCTCCCGAGTAGCGTCCTCCTCGTCTGCTCAGGGGAGGGGGAGCCCCGCAGTGGTGTCTGAGCCGGGTGCCAGCCCAGCTGCTCCCATGGGACAGGAATCACCCAGGGCCCGAGCTGTCTTCTCCTCAGTCAGCCCACAGTGCCCCATGGGGTCCAAGACCCGCCTTCTGTCTAGCCACTGCCTGTCCCTCTAAACCAAACGTGTGTTTCTCCACGGGTTTGGGGTGCAGGAAGGGGAAGAAAGGGAGTGACACAGGGGACCGTGGTCTCTGCTGTGCGGACTGCTTTGCGCACTGCAGGTGCCGAGCAGGCCTGGAGCCCCACCCCCTCCCCACTGAGCAGTGTCTGCCGTTCATGACACACACGTTCACTCAGGCCTGTGACTTTGGTGGGCGGCTTCTAGCTCTGATGCCTCTCCCCGCCCACCCTCGGGTGCCTCCCAGGGTGTGAGCGTCTCTGTTAGGGATTTTCACGAGAGCGGTCACAGAGACACAGGACTCGGCCACACCCGACCAGCTCAGGTCCCCCTTCCCCCAGACCCTTCCTCTGCCCAAGCTGCCCATCCCGGGTGCCCCCGAAGCACCCCAGGCACACCTGCACCCCAATTCTTATCTGGGTGAGTGTGAGCCTTCCTCAGAGCTGGGACCCCCCAGCACCTGGCCCACCGGGCACCCCACAAACCCTCACTGGGCATCCCTGAGAGGCCCCCAGTCAGCCAAGCAGCACGCAGCAGGTGTGTGAAGGGCTGTGTCTGCCCGCCGTGCACCTGGTCAGGGCTCTGGATGCAAGCTCCAGGCAGGTGGGGGCTCCGCTCCACTTCCCATCAGGGCCCCGCCACCCCTGCCCTGTCAGCTGCAGTGCCACCTGGCCATCTCACAGAAGCAGGCCCCCCGAAGACAGCCACTTACATACCATCCCACAGTCCCCCCCGGACAGCAGCCTTCCTCTAGCTCCCTTTCTCATGGATGTGGCCAGGCCAGCCCCCATCCAAATTAAGGCCCAAGTGACACACTCCTCCCCCTCCATCCAGATTCCGTCTAAACCCCCCTGCCTCTGATCGCGGCAGCCCACAACATTGGCGTCTATTTCTAGGTCGAGGAAGCAAGCAGTCCCGGTTTTGCCTTCCCGCCTTGGTGTTCTCATCTGTAAACTGGGTGCAACAACGTGGCAACGCCCTGCCCACCCCGTGGGGTCACAGGGAGAACCGAGGAGGCAGTAGTAACCCACACAGGTGCTCTGGACACTGTCACGGTGACCACAGGGACAGGCCAGGCTTCTTGGCTCACTTCCGTGTCTGTTTTGCTTTCATTGAGACCGTTTTTCTCCTCCAAGCCACCACAGACAGGCCAGAATCCAACTGGGCACTTCCAGAGAGAGGGTCAGGCTGCCGCCAGGCAGCCAGACGAGGAGCTAATTGTGTCATTAATTATTTGCGAAGCTTCCCCTTGGATGCTCAAGGCTGCCGGACACCCACAGGGCAGCTCCTGCGACTCAGGGAGTCCGCCAGGACCCAGGTGTCTGCACACCGGTTTCTGGGCCGGGAGGTCAGCGAAGCTGCCGGGGGGAAGAGTTTCTCAAACAACCCCATTCTGCTGCGGGAGGTCTGTCGGGCACAGCGTTGCGGGGATAAATAGTGAGGTTGCTGGACAAATGCCACTTTACAAAGGGGGTTTACATACTCTCCCTAGCCCCCTTCCCCCCCGACTTCTCCCCCCAGTTTGCGACTTTTTCTTCTACCACTTCCCTTTTCATTGAAAATAGTGTGATTCCTCGGCTTACTTTCATTTTTAGATCGTTATAAAGTCTTTTTTTTTTTTTTTTGAGTCAAAGAGATGAGGAGAACTCTCTAAAATGTCAGAAAAGGGAAATGATCTCCACATCCTGGGACCCCTAAACAATGTTGCCAGAATTCTTTGCTTTGTCTCACACCTGTGCAAGCGGACAGTGACACCCCGGTGGGTGGGGAAGAGACACAGACACCACACTTTAAAGGCCTAGTCCATTCTGAGGCACTCCATAGGCTAAAATCTCCTGTGATCCTCACTCACTGCAACTGTTATCTCCATTCTGCAAATGCTCAGAGAGGTTAAGGGAGTTGCCCGAGGCCACACAGCTTCCTGGTTCGCACCATTTCATTCAGACTATCGTGTTTTGTTTCAGCCACAAACAAAATAACTGCTGCCCCTATCCTCTCTCCCTGTCCCGGGGCTGGCGCTTTGTGTGTCTCTCCCAGTTAGAAAATAGCCTCAGAGAAACAGCAGGTACTTTGTCAAAGGGGTGACCTTTCCAATGGGGAGGCCTGAATAGAGACCTGCCTGGGCCTCCTTTCCAGTCCCCTCCCAGAAGGCCTCGGTGAAACACAGTCTAGAAAGGTGACACACACTCTGGAAAGGTGACACACACTCTGGGAAGGCACACTCATCAAAGCACTGGGAGGGGATGACAGATGCCCCTGCCCCAGGAAGGTTCCCGCTGTGTCAGCGCCTTTGTTCCGTTCCCGCAAAAGTCCTCCTGAGAGTCACCCAGTGAGCCGTGTTTGGAAAAATCGCTTTATTTCTCCCTTCTCCTTCTTTCGGTCTTTCTAAAACAGCGGTCAGGGTTTCCCTGGCGATGGCTCTTTCCTTCGCTGGGGCAAGGCCTCGCGTCTCTCAGGCCCAGACCGGCCAGCTTTGTTCATTGTGTGCGCCCTGGCAGGGCCCTCCGGTGATGCAGCGGGGGACAAGCCCTGGCAGGTAGGGGCCCTGGCTCGTTGGCTCCCTCCTGGCCAGAAACCCAGCGGGGGCCAAGAGCGAAACCCGCCACTGCCAAAAGCGAGCTGCGGGCTTGGACCGGAGGAAGGAAGGCCTTTCAAAACCGAGACACCAAGGATCGGAAAATGAAGCCCAAGGACTTGGCGGGGCAGGTGGCTCCGGCTAAAAATAACAGTCTGGGTTTGAAGGCTAACCATCTGCCCCCTTTACCAAACCAGAAACCCCCGCTAAAAACTAAATGCGAAAACGCTCTTTGGAAACGACATGAGGAATATTTCATTTCATCCCCACCCCTTCCCAGCCCTGCCACACGATGGTCTCCCCAGCGGGCTGGTTCAGAACACCTTCTGCAGAGGTTATGGCTGGGCACCAGCTTTCCCTCATCCGTCTTTTGAGAACCCCCCAGTGGAGGGGTGAGTGAAGCGGTTCCCTCCCGCAGCACTCAGCCACCGCAGGCAGGCGTGACAGGGACTTGCTCTGTATTCTCAGGGCAAGTGCTGTGTCCTCTCCACCCTGATGGATCAAAGGGGCTGCCAGCTTCGGGCAGGGGTGCAGGCTCCAGTCAGCACCTGTGGCTCCTGTTTTAAAATGGCAGTCCCCTTGGTCACTCAGCTTCTGGCAGGGATTCTGGCCAAACCAGGAAAACCCTGAGTGGCTGTCCAGCTGTCCTCTCCTGATTAGCTGCCTTCTTCCTGTTGCAACCAGAGGCCTGGTTTCTAGGCCAAGGGCAGCAGCCAGGCCACACAGGGGTCCTCATCGTGGCCACCCCCCCCCACCACATCAGACAGAACCCCTGCCCAGCGAGGCCGCCCCAGGGCCCACCGAGTGCTCCCTGATGACCCAAGGGAGGCAGTGAGGCCCCACCAGGAACACAGGGATGCCCCAAATCCCTCTCTACCCTCACGCCCTCACTCCCTCTCTCAGGTGACCCCTCTGAGCCAGCAGGGCTGGCCATCTCTCTGGCCTGCACGGGGCCCACCCCCAGTCCCTGCTCACACAGGTGTTCTGCCTGCAGAATCCTCCCTCCGCTGTCCCACTGACCCACCCATCCTTCCCATGATCCTGCTGGGATGTGGGAGCTGGCCCACCTCCCCATACGACAGACCACTCCAGCCACATGCCCTTCCCGGCCTCGTCCCCACAGCGGGACAGGGTTCAGGTGCTTTGTGTTTTTTCTGTACTGTGTCTCCCAGCACGAGATAAGCTTCTGGGGGAACTGAGAATTTGGCCTCTCACTGCTGTGTGCCCCCAGGCTGGACATGCGGGGGGTGAGCAATGCCATCAGCCATTGGACGGTCAGGAAAACCACATGGGCTAGCACACAGCAAGGGTGCATGCACCACAGCCCAGATCTATGGCCCAGCTCATGCTTCCTGGTGCTCACCTGCTCCAGCCTGGATTTTTCCAGAGACAGCTCCAGGGAGCAGGAGGGGCCTACTTGTGGGAACTCCCTGTTCCACCTGCCCAGGGCTCTCTCCACGCCCCCAAGGCCCCAGGGCAGTTGGCAGCCTGGTTGGCTGGCCGCGGGATTCTCTTGACATGCACACATGAGGGTGTGGAAGATTCCCCTTCCATTCCGGTTGGCCAGTCCAGCAAAGACAGCGCTTCCATTATTTAGACGGTCCTAGGTCCACCCTCCTTCCTAGCTTTAAAGGAGCTGGCATCAAAGGGGCCCACTCTTGCCAAGTAAGACTTTTTTTTTGGTTACCCAAGAGGAGAGTTATCCTTTACCCGAAGTGGAAATGCCTCTAACCTTCCCCGTCGGGCAGGGCCCAGCAAGTGCTCCCTCTCTGCTCCAGAAGGTTACTCCCTCCTGAATTCCAGCCTCTCCAGAACTAAAAATAATGGAGGTCTGGAGGAAGAAAGCGAGAGAGAGGAAGCAGCAGAGAGCGTAGGAAATGCTTTGGTGCACACAGAGGCCGAGCAAGCCTCTCGCACCAGGAGCCTGTCCGGGCCTCAAAGCCTGCTGGGACCAGAGGCTGGGGGACCAACAATGGCAGGAAACAGGGAGTGGCTGGGGCCGGGGAAGAGCCCTGGGAGTGGGGGGTGGCCTGCAGCGGCCAGCTTCCTAGTGGACAAAGCTCACAGGACAGAAAGGCTCAGCCTTTCCTCTGGGAAAGGGCATCCGGGGCTCTGCCCAGCTGGTTCACACACCAGGCCCCTTCCCTCCCCAGAGGCTTTATTTTTACTTCGGTAAAATGCAAAAAAACCCCCCCAAAAACAGCGCCTAGTTGCGGCACGTGGAAATTTACTGGAGGTCTGCACTGGTCTGCGGACAACTGGCAGTGAAGGGTGTGGGGCCTCCGAGCACCCCTGTGCCCGACCAGGCCAATTCCCGAGATGGGCCCACCCCATCCCACCCAGACCCCACACCTCCTTCAGCTGCACTGATCTGGGCAGCTAGAGGCTTTCCATCCCTCCTTCTTGGCCTTCTTGGGGACCTCAGGGGAAGGCCAGGCGGGCGGCAGGAGGCACTATTCTAGAACCGGTCGGAAACAGCCAACACGAGCTGAGTGCTGCACAACTAGACACAGCGCTACGTGCTCGATGACGATAATGTGCGCATGGCATGGGTGTTGTGACCCATTCCAAGCATCCCATCGGCACTCTCGCCCCATTTCACAGATGGGGACACCGAGGCACACAGGCGAAACAACTTGCCCAAGGTTCCCTGGACAGCAAGGGGCAAAGCCAGGGTTGGAACCTGGCAGCGTGGCTCCAGGGTCTGAGCTCTTTGTTACTCTGCTGGGCCACCTGGCTCCTCTTTGTTTCTTACCTGCTACCTGATAAACGCAGGTTCAGGTCCGGATCAGATCCTGTTTAGATGCTGCCTGCTGGGACCAGGGAAGTCACCAAACCTCTGAGCTTCGGTTTCCCCCTTGTCTGTGAAATGGGAGTATCACCCATCCCATGAGGCTGTGTTCAGGGTTCAATTCTGTATGTGTGGCGCCAGCTACACAGGGAGCAGTCTCAGTAAAGGTAAGTCTGCATACCTCTCTGGTGTTCTGTCTGGTGGCTAGACCCCCTGAGAGCAAGGGCCTGGACATGGGATGAAAACACGGGAGGGGGCTTGGGGTTGACCCAGCAGGTGTCACCAGCAGCGTCTGCCCTCTTCCTCTAGCCCAGAGGCCTTTCCATCCCCTCCTTCCACGGGGAAAGTGCAGAGGGGAAGGCCACAGCCGGCAGGAAGTGGGTCTCCAACAACAGTCCCTGTCCTTGCCGTGGAAGGAGCGGTGAGCTGGCTATAAATGTCTTTCTGGAAAGTCCAGAATGCCCAGGAGCCACTTAAGAGTGGGGTGTGAGACAGAGGGGGAGGGGGCGGCCTCGAAAGGAAGCCACCAGCCTGTGCCCCTGGTGGCTCTTCTGTTTCCTGCAGACCCTCCCTGCCACCCCACCCCCACGTCCCCCAGGGACCTGTGGTCTGAAACAAGTCCCTCTGCTCGTTTCCCGGGAGACCGGGCCAGGCAACGGGACCCAGGCAGCTCTGCCCAGCGGCCCACATGGAAACAGACCTCTTCATTCCATGCTGGAAGATGACATTTAGAAAGCCAGGGACCTGAAAGGACGTTTTCTGCCAAATGACGAAGAATCTAAAATGTCACCTTTTCTCCCTGAGGCTCACCCCAGCACAGAAACAAACCCTCCTGTGTCAGTGGCTCTGGGATTCTCCCTTGTATTTCTGCAGATATTTGCTCAGACTGAAGACCCGCAGGTTATAAATTAAAAAGCCTAAAGGTACGGCTGAACACAGTGCACGGGCTGAGACTGCCTCCACCGGCTTGCTCCAAGTTTACTTCTCTAGGCCAAGAACATTAACAGACAAAACACTGCCTTTTAAGTAGCTTCTGGGAACCCATAAAGCGCTGGGAAGAGCTTTGCTAAGGGGGTTCCTCTGGACTAACTCCAAAAGCCAGGTTTTCACGAACTCCCACGTCAGGAATTGCTATCAAGGAAACTTTGCAGGAAGTGCCTGAGAACCGCATGTGAACTTACAAGCGATATCAAATATTTCACTATATTTAGAAAATATTTCCAAGCAAGATACTGTGGTGCGATTCAGAGTTGACAGACGACACTGATTTGCTGTGGCGACACGGCGCTCAGCAAACGGGAAGGCAGACTCGCAGGGAGGGGCAGGCACCTGGGGCTGCTGCCCCAGGGCCCTCTGCCGGCCTGCCCAGAAGGGGCCCCGGCACAGCTTCGCCTTCTGCTCTGAGTCAGCCAGCCTCCCTCGCCCGGTCAGTGAGGCACTCATGCATCTGCGCACGTGTAGACAGCTGGAGGCACAGGAAACGGGCTGCCAGAAAGACACACCAGTGAACCCCCAAGACTCGTCAGCTCTGAGAACACGGCGGTCCCCCGGGTCATCTTGACGTGTGTGTCGGCATGTGTGATTTTCATAAACAGATTGACTCATCGCCCTTCCCCGTACGTCTCTGTCGAGATGCTTACTTAGCACTTTCCCATGTAGCAGGAGCCTCCGGGGCCCCGAGAGGCAGGCCGCAGACTCACCTCCCATTCCCAGAGAGGCTAACGGGGACCAAGGGGCTCACCCCAGGCTTGTGTCCAAATCAGGGGACAGATCTGGGGGTCTTGCTCTAAATCCTACCCTGGGCAGCCTGCATGCCCAGCAGGGGGGAAGGCCCCCCCCCCACTGGAAGCAGGGACACCCCCACCCTTACCACAATTGTTTCCTTCACTTTTTGCTCCAGGCTACAATGAATGAACATTTATTTGATATTGAGACATTTTACGGTAGCTCTTAGGATAATTATGAACAGGATGGGTTTTTACAAAACTGCACGGGGACCCCAGTCCCTCCTGTCTTCCCAGGTTCCCAGAGAGGCTCACCCACAAAGACAGCATCGCATCTGCATGGGGCAGCCAGGTTTGTAAAAGGCCTCAGAGCCCAGCTCACCTGCGGTCCCCCTCCAGCTCGCACAGCTCACAGAACGCGTCTGTTTGGGTCTCTTCCACCCGTCCAGCCTCCTTCCCACTGAATTATGGGAAACAAAACGTCACTGGGCGACGTGAGCAGGTTATCTGAAAAATGTATTCTGGAATGACAGAGGCTGAGGCGTGGGCTTAATGACCTAGGAGAGTCCGGGCCAGTGGTCCTGAACCAAAGACCTAGAGAGACACTGGGAGGCCTGGGCTACTCAAGGCCAGCCTCTGGGCATAGCGAGAGGCAGGGGCTGGGGAGGGGCTCGACTCTGCCTCCGGATCTACAGACAGTGGCTGCTGGGCTGGCGTCTGGACAAGGAGGGACGGCTGCCCTGCTGGGAGAGCAAAGAGCTGCAGGGGCTCGGTCTCAGGGTGACCACAGCTCTCTCGCAGGCCCAGCCCCTCAGAGGTCTCTGGGGACAACCCACATTTAGGAGCTGGAGCGTCACTTCTAGGGAACAGACCCAGCTGTCTGCTTTCTCCCCCTTAACTTTCAATGTTATTATTAGGGTGCATCTGCCTCTGAGTGCAGTCACCGAGGAAAAACCCAACTGAAGACGGTATGTCCAAGCAGTCGTCCTTTCAATCTTTGGAAAAGGAAGTGAGACGATGATGGCCTGCCCAAGGACCCCAGAATTCAGGGTGACCCAGGAGGAAACGGGAAAGTGTTTGCCCTGGACACGCAGGCGGTGGGACTATTTGCATAGGGCTGGGCCAGCAGGTCGAGAGTGCCTGTCAAAATTTCCTCTTCCCTTTCCCCAAAGGCAGTGGGAAGTTCCCCCTCCACCGGAATCAGACCCAGAGGAAAGGCAGCTAGTGGTAAAGGGCCTGACAACGTAGGTAGGGCAGACAGTTAGTCCAGCCATCGGCCAACCCACTTGTTTTCTTTGGCTACCATTTTTTTCTTTCCTAAATTAGTTGCCAACCTTTAAAAATCAGGACATTTTAGATAAAAATCCAACTTTTGTGGAACTCCTAGGCTCCCATCCCCGGGGGCATCCCTCCTCGGGCTGGAGCTGGACAGCACACAGTGTGTAGGCCTTCCCCTCCCCTGTCACCAAGTCCCGAGCACCCTCGTCACTTGCCAGACCCTGGACAGCATTTGAGCTGAGTGCCTGGGTTTGCAGACAAAGGAGAGAGTGCCAAGGTCAGCCTCAGACACTCTGTGGGCCTTGGGTAGTCTGCTCACTGGCCATGTAAAGGTGGATAAGCCAGCTCTTTCTGGGAGCTGCTGTTTCTCCATCTACAAACAGAGTAGATAGGCACAGCACGACCCACACCTCTGAGACGGTAAGGAGGATTATGTAGGAAAACACGGGGAGTGCTTGGAACACCTGATTGCATCATCTGTGCCAGGTAAGACAGGATCCCTCAGGTCTATGGGATCATATGAAACACCCAAAGAAAGCTGGCCTCCGATTAGATTGCTAGCTGGAGAGGCAGGGGTGGGGGGGTGGGGGGAACGGAAGCACAAGAGATGGCTCAGTGGTCACTTACCTACAGAGTCTGAAATAGAAGCCGGGATTTCTTTTTTCTTTTTTTTTTTAATATATTTTATTGATTATGCAATTATAGTTGTCCTATTTCCCCCCTTCACTCCCCTCCACCCTGTATACCCTCTCCAACCCACATTCACCCCCTTTAGTTCATGTGTCATAAGTAGAAGCCGGGATTTCTGAACCACCCAATCATGCTACCGTGCCCCGCTTGCTCCACTGCCTGCCCACGCGAGAAGTGGAATGTCACGTGGTCACGGCTGAACAGAATGGGCTCCGTGCCTCTCATTAGAGCAGAATTGAGGGCTGGGGGCACCTCGCCTTTGGGACGGCCAGCCATGACCCAGCCTGGGACAGGAGACCGACAGATGACACGTGAGTGGGGCCGGAGGAAGCCTGACCCCTCCGGCTATAAAACTCAGCACTCTGCTGCATGTGTTAGGGAACGACCAGAGGGCACGGTGGTCTCAGTGCTATTTCACAGCGCAGACTCCACCTGAACTTGGAGGGTTGACTTGCACAGACCTGAAGGCCCTTGGCCATCCTCTCTCTTCCCCCACAGCCTGTCAAAAATGAGGAAGAAATAACAGAAATGACTACAGAGGGCTAGTTAGCAATGGGCTTCTTGTAGACAAGGAGAGGTTTAAATGCTAAATGTCTCAGTCCCCTACCTGCCCTACAGTCTTCCCGAGAGCAATGTGCAAGGGCTCAGGCCTTCTGCAGGGAAGGCTAGAGACTGAGCAGCTGTGATACGAGAAGAGCAGGGAGCACGTGATCCTGCCTCAGAGGCAGATCCTGTGGGATCTGGTGCCTGTGGCTCGGGGTTGGGGAGGCAGTGGTGACTGAGGCCACCAAACTGGGGCACCTGCCACAGAGCTCTCAGCATCCAGAAGCCATCTTTCTGCTCCCAGTTTCATAGCTAGCATCGCAGATGGCAGGGGCTCCAGCCGAGGCGAGAATCACACCCACGGGTGGGCTCTGGGTGGCTAGGAGCTCGAGGGGCACCCAGACCTGTGAGCCCCTGCCCAACCAGTCTGATGGGATCGTGCTGAGCTAACTGAAGATCACAAACTCTGTGGGCGACCCTGAGATCTCCTCTTGGGGGAAAGCTAAGGGGACAGTGGCACAGTGTTTCCAGAACATTCGGCAGATCCCCACAGTCACGCGGTTCTACCTCCCTGACAACTCCCTGTCCTTCTCCCTGTCACCCTTGCTCTTTTCATCTCATGCCGACTCCAGCAGGTCCCTCCTGTGCCTTTGAACCTCCCGAGGCCTCCAGACAGAGAGGGAACTCCCTCAGATGGATTCTCCAGGGCTCCTGCCCGGCCACACCCCTCCACCCCTGTGCTGAAGCAAAGGCGGCCTGTTTGCCAAAACACACCACGCTCGTTTCTGTTCCGAGCCTCATGTGCCCTTCCCCCTGGCTGGATACCTCGCCCCTAACGCACCCGGAGGACTCGGCTCTGTTCTTTAAAGCCACGCTCAGCTGCTGTCACCTCTGCCTTGACCGGTCCCCGGACCCCAAGGCACAAGAGACGCTAACTGCTTCCGCCCCTGTAGCACTGTCCCTCCGTGCCTCGCACACTCGCACCTGTGTTGCTTCCTCCACTTAGAGTGCACTCACATGACCTGGGGGCACCACAAGTGTCACCCCCCATGACAGTGAGTGTCCTTGAGGACAGCAGATGGCGAATTCATGGCTGAATCCCTAGCCCCGAGCACATTGTGTTCTCAGGTCAGGAAATCAGTAAATGCCTGTTAAACTAAGCAACTGGGAATCCCCCCAGACTCTGAGCCTGGCTCAGGAGGCAGAAGAGGCAACTCACTCAGAATCCCCAGCCCTCACCGTGGGGTCTGGCTTAGGGCTAGGGCTCTTGAACCACTCAGGGGAGCCTCACACACACCCAGAGGCTAAGAACCAGGGGCACCTTTGAGGCTCTGCGGGAGGTGCCCGCCCAGGCCAGCCCCTTGGTGGCACAGGCAGACGGGGAGAGCTCCGGAACCAGACCTGGCTCCCACTCCCTGGGATGTCTCCTTGCCTCCTCCCAGAACCGGGCCACACAGAACTGCCGGCGTCCATGCTGTCACTGGCTGCTCCCGGACACACTCTGGGTCTGCCCTCCCCCACACAGCTGGGGTAGGGCCGGCTGGGGCTTGGGCCCACGAGAGAGGCCGAGTCCCCAGAGGCAGCTGGGCGAGGCTCGGAACGCCAGAGCAAGAGGCAGCTGGAGTTCAGATCCCTTTCAGGTCCTGCTCGCAGGCAAGGCCCAGACAGGGGAAGGGACTTGCCCAGGGCATAGCTCCGCGGACAAGAATCCAGGTCTCCTCACACCCGGGAGGACTTGCCTGATGCCGGCCCCACAAAGACGTCTCCTTCCTTCATCAGCCCTCTCCTGCAGAAGGGTCTGTCCTTGTTGAGAGCAAACCAAACCCCAAATCTGGTGGCCCCTGCCGCATCATCCCCCCTCTGTTTGCACTTAACCACCTAGAATAATCTGTGCCCATTCAGGTCCCACAACATGTGCCAGATACTACGTACTAGGTTCGGGGCTAAGTCCCGGGGAGCCCGCCGTCCATTCCGGGGGATGAGCACAGGCCTGAATAACTACAGTAGAGGGCAGAAGATGCTGGTGACCTTAGAGAGGCACAGATACTGGGCTACAGGGAACTCCTCTCCTTGGGAGACAGAGGAAATGCATTGACCAAGTGTCACGGAAAAGGTGGCGTTCAGCTCAGTCTCAAAGAATAAGGGAAATGAATAGGGGGTGTGAGTATAGATGAAGGGTAGGATTTCAGGTCTGGAAAAAGCGTGAGCAAAAGCAGAGAAACGGAAACAGCGCCAACAGCTCAGCTAACCTTGGCACCAAGGGCTGGGCAATGGGTGCGGTTTGCCTCAGAGGCAGGTGACTTAGTCAATCAGTGCCCAGCTTCAAAGGGTGGGCTGTCTGCAGGAATTGAAAACAGTAATAACGCTGATCACCAGGAGCTGGTGATCCTGACTGAAGGTATTCCCACCATCTGCTCCCCAAACCTTTTGTCTGATTCTACTGAGCAGCAGCTGCATTACTGTTTCATTGGATTGTCTACGTGAGCTGCCGATTCACACTTAGGACTTATCCTCTCGTAAATCCTGTATTCTACACGGCAGGAAACTCAGAGAGCTGCCAGCTGTGAAGTCAGCCCCTGACACACACAGACTCAGCTACACAATGCGTCTCAAGAGCAAGTTCACAGGATCCAGAATCATTTAAGCCCAATTTGGGCCACAGGTTGTTGTCCCCCAATCCTGTGGTATGGCACATTCCTGAACTTCAAGAGCAGACCAGAAATAAACTTCAGACCAGAAGTAAACAACAGCAGCCCAGGAAAAAGACAAAGAAACAGAACCTGGCTACGTCCATCCTGGCGTTCTACGAGATCACTTCGAGTTTTCCTTTGTTTAAAGTTTTTCCACAGCGGAGACATGGAATCAATACCAAAGACATGCAGATAAGGGCAGTATGACAATTTCTGGATTTACTGTGAAATGGGAAATTTGTGGATTTTTGACAAATTTATCTTTATGTTTAAGATTTTTTGCTACCTGTTGGTTCACCTGGAAGAAACTTTTCAAAGTTAGGAAAGCCAGACAAATCTGTCCCTGTCCACTGAACCCGAACATGAAAAGGAGGTCAATTTTTACGAAGTCTGACACATTTATACAAAATCAAAACAAGAAATGATCATGTTATTATTCATTATAGCTAGAGACCCGTACGTAACGGTCATGTCCCCCTTTTTCCAAAACACGCATTAATGCAAATATTAGATCCGTCCCTATGTCCCTACCTTTTTTTAGCTGGTATGCTCATGTACATAAAATTCACTAGAAAAGTTTCACTGTCTGTTTTCTGGCCATTTTCATTATTTGTTTCTTGGTTATGACTGAAAATAATTGTTTTGTCCTGCAGAAGAGAAAGCTGTTACAAAACACACATACAACTCATGCACACTGAGTGCCAAAGATGCGAGATATGCCGATGGCTCAAGTTCCTTCAGAAGACGTTTTTAAGAGAACAGGTGAGGCTTCTGGAAAGGAGACTGAGCCGAAATCACCGGCACCTTGACTGTCAGGCTGATGAACTTGGACTAGCGTCTCCAGGTAGATGGATAGAAACATCAGAGGAAATTACCAAGAGCTTTGACTACACAAAATGAAATACTTTTAAGGACCAAAGGCAAAGAGACACCCAAATTAAAGTACAAGTCAAATAAGCTGCAGAAAATAGTTTACAAGATATATGATGGTGGGAAGGTGAATCCCTTTGGTGCGCGAGGAACAAACGAATACGTGGAAAAAGTGCCGACGGGCCAACAGACAGCGCGCAACATACATATAACAAAGACAGCCACATGCTATTTCCTTATTCAGTTAGCAAAACACAGAAACAAGATCAATAAAAGCACCAGAGCCACGCCAGAATGCTGCTGGAGACGTCCCAAATGCACGTGACCCCCAGGGAGAGCAGCCCAGGAATATATCTCAAAGGCCATAAAAACGTCTGAACCTTTCATCAATCATTCTACCTCTGGAAATCTACTTAAGGAAATATGGAAAAAGTTACAAGCCCAGAGATGTTAATTACGCCATTGTTTATTTAACAATAGCATTAAAAATAACCCAACATCCAACAATGAAGGAATGGTTAAATAAATTAGAGGCACATCCTTAGGACTGATCGCTCAGTCCTGAACAATAAGAGGCAGAAAGAAACATGTGCACCTAAGGCATAAAAAAAAAAAGGAAGAGGAAAGGAAAGAAATATTTTTTAATACGTGGTGTGGGGGGAGCATGATAGGCTATAAAAATGTACATACTTCCAAAGGCAGGGAGGAAACACACCAATTTATAAAAATAGCTGCATCAGTATGCATTTCTGCATTTTAAGTTTACATTGATTTTAACAAAACTATTTGACCCTTTGCTCTGACTTCTTAGCTATTTATTATGTTCTAAGGCACTGCCTATAAGTTTGTAAGTGTCCTCAAATCCTTTTAAAGATAGAATATAAATTAACCAATTAATTAACAATCAACAGACTCAATATGTCTAGTTATGACTATGAGGACTTACAAAATCATCATTCACTATTTCCAAAATGTCTGTCATGTGGCCAGTTTGCTTTCACAATTTAAAGTGTGCACAGATCACCGAATCAACAGGTTACATTGGGAAATTGCAACTGTATCTCACCCAACACCTTCAGTCTCTCTCCTTGCGTTTATCTGAGAACACAGCACCTGGCCGAGAAACAGAACTTCCTGCTTCTCCATGTGGATTCCATGAGGTCAAGACTGTCCCCTCCATGGGGCCCCATGGAACTCCAGGGTCCTGGGAACATTAGCGGAGGGCCATTTTGATAACAAGCAGCTAGGATGGTTCAGTGGAGGGGCCTTCCCCATATTCAAAAAGCATGTTTAAGGGCAGCAGTGACAAAGGGGGGGTGGGAAACCTTGCATGGAGAGGAGATCAAACTCGTGAGCTCCTCGAGGGAGGGAACCTGAGCGCCATCTTTGTAGCCTGGTGCCCGACACACCGCCAGGTCCATGGTGCTGTTAGTGCACTCATTTATTCGTTCCCCGTTGGGCAAGTATTTACAGAGTACCGGCCACGTGCCGTTGTCCTAGGTGCAGGGATGTTGTGGGGAACAAAGCAAAATCCCTGCCCTGGAAGAAGCTGAGGTTCTCTGTGGAGGGAGGCAGACACTGAAGAAATGCATCCAGAGTACATCAGACAGCAGCAAGTGTTTCAAAGAAACACACAGCATGGTGGAGAGGGGGAGTGGCCCAGAGAAGGGGAGACGGGTGTGCTACCCCAGCTGGGCCCGAGGAAGGCCTTGCCGCAGGACTGAGGAGCTGAGCCCTGCACACCCCTGGGAACAGCCCGGAGCAGAGGCCCGAGGCAGCGCGCTGGGCAGGTGCAAGGCCAACCAGAGCCACAAAGACACTGGGACCCAGGGGGCAAAGGGGAGCGTGGGATGAAGTGAGGTCATCTCCCGCAGAGCTCCTCGGGCCGCATTTAGGTTTTGGGATTTGATGTGAGTAAGGGGAGGGCACTGGAGGGTTTTGAGGGAGGAGTGTCACGATCTGGCTTGTGTTTTAAAAGGGAAACTCAGTCTGGTGTGGAGCAGACCTGCAGAGTAGAAAGCACGTGAGAAAAGCTAAAACCGAAAAAGATCACTCTTGAGGCCTCTGTAATTGTCTGGGTAAGAGGAAGATGGATTAGAGAAAAAAACAAACGCTTTGCTTCAGTCCACAACTGTCATTTGGCTGCTTCCTATAGCCCCTGGAACCTGGAGCTGCGATCCCGGTAGGAAGAAGGTGCCTCCCGAGGGTCTGGACGATGGGGAAGTAGGAGGGTCTGGTGCTGGAGTGGAGGAGCCTGCTGGTAGGTCTGGGCTGGGGGTGGGGGAAGCGGCCTCAGGCAGCCCCCGTGGGAGGTGGGGTTGTGGAAGGAATTCCAGGTTTGAGAAGGTGTAGAGCCACCTCGCTCTCTTCAGAAGCTCCTCAGAGAGGTGTGCATGAACTAGGGCAGACCAACAGGACGAGGGTTCCAGAAACAGAGCCTGCACTTCGTTTCTGCACCCCAATTCTAGTGGTTGAGAAAACCTGCCACACTCAGAATATGCCTTGTCCTGACCACCATCCTCTTTCTGACCGGCAGAGGGACGGGCTCGGCAATGCGCCACATGTGCGACAAGGATGGTTTCCCGGCTCTTCCCCTTTAATACAGGGATGCTTCGGACAAGCTGCGGACACGTCGGCTCGGCCTTGCCTAGGAGTGGGGCTGATCGGAGGAAGGCCAACACAAACCTGCCGGGGCTGCAGGAAGCGCCTGCTTATTCTGCCCGGAGAGCTCTGCCAGCGGCCAGGGGTGGAGTCAGTGCCAACCAGCTCAGCCACCCTCTCCATGACCCCAAGTTCTCCTACACTTTCTAGACACACGGGAATCTTCCACAGGTCCTTTGGAGACTGTACACATAGACCAATGCAGAATACACATCGCATGCATGAGGTGGATGCTGTATATTTAGATCCCTTAGCCTTTCGGCTCCATCCCCTAGCTGCGCAAAGAAGGAAACACGCCGAGCCTGTTTGCAATATAAGTTTCTATATCTGGACTGTCTTGCAAATCTGCCAGAGTTGCAGGAAGCTCCTGCTTATTCTGCCCCGAGATCTCCACCAGATAGGCTCAGAGACCTGCTCTGGTATTGTTCTGTCTAATAATGCGTAAAGGTTAAGCACAAGCACACACACACAGAGTGGCTTTACTCTTCCCCCCTTTCTGGCTCAGGCAGGCACGGCCGGGGCAGGGGGTCGAGAGGTCTTACAGCCATCCATGCCTCCAACCGGGTCTCCCTCGGCCTCAGCCCCCTGTGCCCCGGACAGTCGGGGTGATCGGCTCCCCAGAATAATGTTTCTGGTGACAAAATCCCATGGTCTCAAAGACTCTAAGAAAAACGGAGGGGGAATTCAGAAGAAGTTCTTATGACCCCAAATCAACAATGACAAAAAAAGTATTTTTAAAACATCTCACTAAAATGCATGCGCCTCTCATTCAATGTTTCACTCACCCCTTCCTTCTGTCTTCACACCTTTTCAGTCTCTGCAGAATCCCTACTTGCTGCCCTTGCCTCACCTCCTCACCACCAGGCCCCACTCTGCCCGCCTCGCCACTGTCGGAATAACCTCTGTGATGTCTGTTCCTTGCCATCCCGACGACCCCTGGGCCTGCCACCGCGTTGCCCACCCACACACCTTGCCTCTGGCTTATCCAGAGCCTCCAATAATTAATGACTCTGTATTCTTCCTCAGCTGACTCGACCCAAGTCCCTCCAAAGCGAGACATGACGACAAAGGACCTCACGAGAACCGCATATGACCTATGTGTGGGTTTTCTGTTTTAAAGGTCACTGCTGCAGGCTATTCTGGGAACTGTCAGCCAGAGGGGAAGGAGACCTGTCCTTAAGAGAACACTGTGTGTGTGTGTGTGTGTGTGTGTGTGTGTGTTCACACTTACAGACAAGAGGGGACAAAAAAGGAGCCCACCGTGGCCCTCAGAAGGGAATACTCGGCTGTGACTGGTGTTTACCACGTTCCACTGGGTGCCGAGGAGGAAGTGGTTACTCTAACCCCAAGGGGGAAATGCTCGCTTGAAACAGGAAAATGGAACTCTTACTATTTTCCACTAGCAGCGTGCAAGAAGCTGGCCGCACTTGGAAATGCTTGTACAAGCACTCTCCAGAGGTGAGTGTCTAAGCTCCCCCCCACCTCCACCCCACCAAACCCTAGAACACAGAAGATCAGGACAGAGATACTGGCCCACTTTTTTCCAGCAACATCTTGGGCACTGGGGAAATCCTCAGGATGACCTCCCCTACCTCTGAGCAGAGGGAACGGCCAGGAGCGCCCCCGGGGAGCCCAGGGTGGGAGGAGGGAAGGGAAAGAAGGTTGGATGGCAGACTGGAAAGAACACTGAGTTAAGTAGTCCCAGCTCTGCCATTTATTAGCTGTGGAACTTTGGGCAAATTACTCAACCTTCCTGCTTCTCGGTTTCTACTTCCTCTATAAAACGGGGATATTACTCTCTGCTCTGCTCACCTCCTCGGCTGCTGTGAGTCTCATACGGCTTAAGGCAAAAATCTGAAGGTTTTCTGGACACTCGAGTGTGCTCTACAAATGCAGGTCGTTACCATCAACAAGATTAAAGTCTGTCTGAAACTTCTCTTGAGCGCTGACCTTTGGCTTCCCAAATGCATCGCCTTGGCTACATTTCCACAGGACTACTCCCCCAGCTTGCCCTTCTGAGCCTCATTATAATTCTGTCCACATTTCTGCAGAATGGCGGTAGACTATTCAATACCGTCTGGGTAGAGGAGTATAAACAAGGTGGACTAGAAGAAGTGAGAAGAAATAAATGCAGCTCTCTGAACCTGGGCCCCCTGCTCCCACATTCTCTATGATCCAGAGACAAAGACATCACCCTCGATGGCTTCATTTGCCTGCTGGAAGGCTCAGACTGGCCCCAGTTCTGAGTCATATTTTCCATGTATTAAAATGAACATCTGGTTGTAGCCTGATGCCTCTTGTGCACGGCCTTTTAGCTCACGACCGATCACCTGCAAGGTAATTCTGATGTTTAAAGCCATGCAGAAAGAATAACCATGGACACTCCCGTGCCAATCCATGTCACCGTGGCCCACGCTGGGGCAGCTGATGTTGGGACCCCAGTGAAGGTCAGCCATCTTGCTCCCAACCTGACACGCCACTGCTGAGGCAGAGAAGGAAGCAGCTCAGAAAAGCAAGGACCAGCAGGTCCACACACAGCGTAACTAGCCTGCAGGTTAATTTAAGTTCAAAGGGAAGTTGGGTCTCAGGAACCACCACGCTGTTTCATCTCAGTGGGGACAGAACAGCGAAGGAAAAATGGAGCTGCGTTAGATGCTCTTTCCGTCTCCTACCCCGCGCCCCGCCCCCCTGTGACCTTGAACAGACCACTCAACATTCCAAGACCTTGGCTTCCCCATTTGTAAAGCAGGGATAATAAGGAGACAGGCCCTGCCAGGCTCCCAGGGCTACTGTGACAACTGAGTGAGAAAACAGATGTGAAAGTGTTCTGAAAACCACAAAATGTGGTCCAAGTGCAAGGATTATCTAGCAGAAGCGCCTTGAAAATCACCCCACATCTGGAAGTGTTTTCTCTTAATTCCTTAATAGACGCTTTTCCTATCTCAATTTCAAAAGAATTTCAGGTAGCTGTCCAGGGAAATTCTTCAATGATTTCTAAATAAGTTTACCCAGGCAAGTTCCAAAACAACCCACTACATTGGGCAGAAGGCTTTTGGAGTTGTTTTTTTTTTTTTCTTAAGCAGGAAAACTGAAGGTTTCACTTGTCTTATTTCACAAAGGACTAATAAAAGCACGTTGCATTGCCTTTTAGGGAGCACGAAACATAGGCGCCTCACACTTACCACCCTCCTTCCTCTCAGCCCCCACTTCTTCCCCTGAGCACCTTGGCAGGCCCTTGGCACGCCCTTGGCCATGCCAATGAACCCCCCTCCTCCTGGGCCCCCAGGCTGGCTTGGAAGCCTAGAGCTACTTGAAACAATGTTTTCCTAGGATCTCCAGGCCAGAGGCATCCCCATCCTCCTTCCAGGACAGCGTGGCCCTCAGGCAGGAGTTCCCAGGACACACAAAGGCCCATTCTGCTCACAAAGGTTTTTACAAGTCAGCCCTGCCACAGTCTGCCAGGATCCCGGTGAAGAGCATACACTGCCTTCTGATTCACTGCCTGGCAGGTCTCCCCTTCTCTATTATTAGCACCCCAGGCAAGATGCCACCAGGCTGGGGAGAGACCTTTGTGTCAAGGTAGAGAAAGCAGGAAGAGGTGTGGGTGCAGGAGACAAGCAGAAGGAGCTGTTTGAGGTTTCCTTCAGAGAGAGGGAAGGGAGGGAGGGATGGGGTTTCGGGTAGCCTCCTTCCTCCTCAGTTCTCTGACCTCGAGTGAACCTCAGACAAGCCCGGCGCCAGGATCAGAGGCTGGGACTCCGACCCACCCTGGCTGTGGCTCCAGGTAGGGGAAGTGTGCTCCCATGGAACCTTCCACGCCTTTTGGGAGTCACGCCTGCCGTCTCTGCTGGGCTCTGGCCTGCACCGGAGGCTGCAAGATGCCGAAGCCCAGAGAAAGAAAGAGAGTGGGAAGCTGGAGAACCCCTCCTTCCGTGGCCGAAGGCGACTTCCTGCAGCCCTACTGCGTGCTGTCCCCTCCACTTTGCAGCTGCTGTTTGCAGAGCACCGTCTATGAGCATCGTCCTCAGTACTCCACAGAGTAGGACATCATCCTGCATCAGGGGCTAGAAAACAGCCGCGGAGAGGCCAAGGAAGGTGCCCAGAGAAAGGATGTGGCTAATGTGACAGAGAGGGATGGGGCTGAGGGGCAGGCAGGTGATTAGCTTCCCCTTTAGACATCTTGTGATGTATTACTCCACCTGCACAGGGATTTCTTTTGTTGTATTACTTCACTTGCTGTATCAAGCCTGTGTGGGCATTATGTGAATACTCTGAAACATATCAAATGAAGGAATTAAGACACAGTATGTACACACACACACACACACATACATATACAGCCAGTCAGCGGTGGAATCTACATCTGGACAGATTTGTTGGATTCTGGAATGCATGCTCTCTGGCCACACCTCCACATTTGTCCAAGACTCAAACCAGGCTGTGGACGATGATAAGACTATTTTTCTAATACCATTCATAGGAAAAATTTTGCAAGAGAACCAGTAACTAAATTACAATCAGTTTTTAAACATGACAAAAATGCCCAAAGGACAATAACGCGATGCAAAATGAACATTCACTGTCCAGAAAACTCAGGACGGAGCACAGGAAGTAAGGCCACCACCTCGTGGGCACGAGGCTGAGCCCCCGAAGAAACCAGCCAGTCTGGTCTAGTGGTGGGACCTGGGGGATCTCAGTGTTAGTTCTAGCTCTGCCACTTACCAGCTGTGTGACCGTGGGCAGGCCTGTCTGAGCCCCATCCCTGTCCCCACCCACAAAGTGAGCTCGGGACACCGCAAGATGGCATTCCACCCTCTCTAGGTGTTCGTTTTTATTGTCACCATCAGCCCCCGTCAGAGAGCCAGCCTGGGCTAAGGCTTCTTTGGTCAGGTTCTTACAGGTCTTGCCTAGACGTATCCTAGGCAGCTCAACGGAAGGAAGCTAACTGAGTGATGTGTGACGCTTCCCAGGAAGTGAGGCAGAGAGGTCCATGAATACTCCCAGCAGGTGGAAAAGGGCTGTACTGAGTGGAGTTCCAGAAAGAGGGGCATGCCCAGGGGACAGGCCCCAGCAGAAGTGCTACTGACGCAGGAGGAGAGGAGTGTGGCTGGCCAGGGAAGGGCGCACAGCTGTCGGGACTCCGGCTCAGGGATTCCCGGGGCCAGCTTCTCTAGGACTGGCCTCACCTCCTGCTGGCGTTTTCTTCCAATGGGAACAGCATCTATTTCGAGTGTTAGAAAATGTCACTTTGCTTCCATTTGTAACGAGAAATTAGAATGTACCAGAATTTCAAAGAAGACTGTCCCTTCCTGCTATTTCCCCTCTTCCCTTTCCTGCCTTGACTTTGAACTTCCAACCTGCAAGTGAAAGTGGGCGTGTCCCGCGCTCCTGGAGTTGTGGGCGGGGCCTCGCTTCCCAGGCAGAACGCCGGGGTTCTCCGGCTGCCAGGTCTCACACTAAGGAATTAGGCAATCCCTAACAAGTCATGTCACTTCTGAGTCTCAGTCCACAAAACGGAAGGATTAACCACACAGACTCAAAAATAATCCCCGGCTCTGAAATTCCGTGGTCTCCGGATGGTCTCAAAAAAAGCTGCACTGTGGGGAGTGACCTGCGTTCACATTCCACTTCCCCTTTGAAGTGGTTTTTAAGGGAGCCGGCAGATAAGAGAATGGAAATTTTCTTCTTTATCAGACTAACCCAAAAGGGTATGCTTAAATAGCATTTTGATGGTGTGAAAGCAATTTTTAAAAAATGCTTAGCAGAATAAAATGTCCAACTGGGTGAGTATGCGTGGTTTTCCTCTCTTTATAGTTTTCTGGGTTTATCCAGTCTACAATGGACATCCAACACGTTTTGAACAAATGTAAACGTTATTGTTTTAAACTGCATTTTGCTGGGGAGAGGGTTAAGGAAGAGTCTGACCCCTGAACTCCCGCTTTTCGCCAATGTTCACTGCCCCACTCCGGGCGGGAGAAGCCAGGGAACTGTTCGTCAGAGCGATGCCCAACGCCTGGAGGGGCACAAAGGGAAACGCGACAGTCCCGAGACCTGCTGTTTTTCTGCTGATAGTGACACCTCTGTGGCGTTGCACCCCTGAGAGGCTCACGAAGACCGACCCCCTCCAGGCCTGACACCGCTGGCTGGGAGCGGAGGCCGGGCTCTGGGGCCGAATTTTCCACCTTAAAGGCAGTGCCTGGAGCCTGCTGCTCGCACCTTTTTGCCTTTTCCAGGCTGAGCGCCGAGTGGGCGGGGCTGAGGGCGGGGACACCCCCTCCAACACCGTCCCCTCCGGCACCCAAAGGTACAGATCATCACGACCCTCCAAAGCTTCCCGCTTCTCTACATTTAACTAGCATCCTTTTGGGCAGAGATGGGCTGCAGGAGAGCCCGAGGGCTGCGAGCACCGCAGGAGGAACAGCGACTCTTCCCCCGAAGAGGTAAATGCCGGTGTTTTAGGGCCCTTGTCCACGACCATCCGGTGAAGGAGTTCCTGGAGAGGCACCTTTACCATCACTAATTCTACTAATTTACTGCCAATTCTTGGTAAAAGGAGAGCAACACCCTCCAGGTCGGGGAGGAAGGAAAAGGGGACACAGCCAGGCCCTTTGCAAAGAGGCTCCCATCCTGACAGCAACCTCTCAGATAACAGGTGCGGCTTCACTGGGATGCAGCTCAAACTGAAGGAAAGTCAGACTGGGGAAACGGCCAGGGAGACGCTGCCCAGGAGACATTTTAAACGCCTCCTCTCACCGTTTCATGCTGCCAGCTCGCCTTGAAGCCCCCTGGGCACACGAGAGCTGGCCTGTCCCTAGGATAAATAGGGGCAATGCTCACCCCAACACACACACACACACACACACACACACACACACACACACCCTTGTCAAGAAGCTAAGTGTGGGCATGCTCCTTCATATTGCTGAGAAAAAGTCCCAGAGAGGAAATGGTCAGCCTACGGGGTGAAGCCATCACACCCCACAGTGCCTATGAGAAGCCCTGCCATCCGAAACCAAAATTTGCCCAGGGCAGCACAACTATTCAGGCTACCCCAGTGGTCTTTCAGCGGGGCCCCTCTGTCAGAAAGCCAACCAGATTCCTCCTCTCATCACGTCAGACCCAGTGGTCTGGTGAGAAGACCTAAGACCACTGCTTCTCAGCCCGGGAGGTATACGGCTTCTTAGGGAGAAGCCACATGGTTTCTCCCTCCCAGCCTGTGGACAGCACGCCCCCCAGACCTGCCTTTCTGTTCTCCAGTTTAACTCCCTAACCACTGGGTTGACTAGCAAGTGTACTACTGCACACAGAGCGGCCACGCCCCCGTCATGGAAATAGGGCAGGGGAGGGAGGGAAGGCAGTGTGCAGGGGCCGGGCCCACACCCCTCACCTGGCACCATGAGAGAGGTTGGCGCCACTCTCTTTAGCCTTCACAGCCACGCCGGCAAGGCCATGCGTGGGCAGGTGTGGAAACTTCGGTAAATCCGGCACCCAGGTCCAACCCAGGCCCGTCAGACGTCAGGCTGCCTTCCTGCAATCGCCTGGGGGCAACAGAGGGCCACCAAGTCGAGGTCAAAGATTTGATTTAAAAATCAGTAGTCTTTTATTTTGAAACCTGGTTTTCATATTTTTGCATCGTGCAGATTTGGATCTGTGCTTTTTCCTTCCCCACCTGCAAGATTTAAATGCCCCAACCTGAGCACTGAATGCAGATCCAGCTGGCCATCTTTTGGCAACCTGCAGACCCAACTCTCTGGACAACGCCCCACCTTCCTCTTCAAAACAAACACCTGTATTCCAGCGTCCGCCTCTGAGAAGCCTGAGCTAGGAGTTCGGGTACTGCTTATAAGCTTGTAGGGTGATTGACACCATTAAGTAAAAAGTCCGTTGCAGAGCTACCTGGAAACAGTGTGGTGGCCATGGAGGTGGCTCCGTAAAGGGCTGGCTGAAGAATCTCTTGGCCTCCTGAAGGGTCCCAGACAGTGGCCACTGTCCCACCTCCATAACTCAAAGGGCTCTATCAGCTGAAAGCCAGGTGGGAGAGCACAGTAGGCTCTTAACGTTGGCTTCCCATCAGCATCACCCGGGAGCTGTGTCATGGTTCCTGGGGCCCAACTCCCAGGGGTTCTGACGTACTTGGTTTGGACTGCAGTCTGGATAGGGATTGGCTAGGACTCCCACGTTTCCGATGTGCAGCCTAGGTGAGAACCCCTGGGCTGGCGTCTGGTCATGTTCGCCCGAGGGAGAAAGAACTAAAAACCATAAATATATTCAGCGAGCTCAGCAGGGTTCTGGAGAACGGGTAAAGGCCAAAGGGACTTCTGCTGGTTGGCAGTGAGAGGTGAGGGGCAAGGTGGAGCAAAGGTTTTGGGGCCAAGCAAAGAGAAATTTGAATCAAGCTCCCACCCATTGCCCACTGCGTGACACTGGCCAAGCCACTTCATTGTTCTGAGCCTTCATTTTCTTGTCTGTCAAATGGGGCTGATGATAATGCTTCCCTCTCAGGGCTCCTTTAAGAGCAGCTGTGCCAACCAGGACACCACCTGGCATGTGGGTACCCGGCAGATGACGCCTGCGACTGCAAACCAACAAATGTGCCGGGGACTAACTTGTAGGCGGTCTGAAGAGAAGACACGCTGTGGGCCAGCAGTGCCCTTCACGGGGGACTCTTTGGGAGAGTGAGACTCATACCTCCTTGGGGAGGAGCTGTGAAAGCTAAACGAAGCTAAAGTCAGCTAAAGTCGTGTGGGAGGCAGGTGGGGCAGCAGCTCCGGCGTCCAGGACACCTCCAGCTTTTGTTCGCCACCCCCAGGCCCTTTGCCACCTTCAAGTTGAGCTTCAGGAGAAGGTGCATATTTAGAGGGTGAGTCCAAGCGCGTTTGGCCACAACTCTACCTCCCAAGGTGGGTGGCAGTCGGACTGGATTGTGTCACCCCGGATTGTGTCACCCCAAGTAGCTCTGCCAGAGACAGGTCTGTCCGCCCAAGGACCCACACCTACGCTTTCCCTCCTACTTTAAACCATGACGCTCTGAAGGGAGCCAGGCCCCAGAGGGGCAGCCGGCACTGGAGTCTGTCACCCGTTCCGTACAAACGTGTGTAAGCCTAGGTAGAAGAGACAGACCTCGGGAGTCTGCGACCGTGTCTCGAGGTGGAGGAGAGGGGCGATCCACGCTCTGAGCAGGCCAGCATGAAGGGCCCTCCTTGCAACGTGATTAGTCCTCTTCATCCTTGGTCCCTTAGCACCTGCAGAGCTGATGGAGCACTTTCACATGCACTGATTTTTACGATGCTCAAAATTGCCCTGAGGCAGAGACTAAGATTACTGTGATTCACCAGTAAGCAAACAGAAGCTCAGCAGATCCTATGACTTGCTCAAGGTCACGTAACTCATCAGAGGCAGAACCAGGACTGGAATCCATGCCTGTGTACCAGAGTCCATTTCTCTCCGCCATGCCATGTCCTCCGCCCCCCACAGCCCAACTGTGAAATGGGGGGATGGCATGGGGAGATGGCTGGTTTGATTCTTAATTCTAAAACTGCGGTTCGGACAACCCACCATTCCTTCTTTTCTGTGCCTCTGTCCTATTCTCATTTGTGAAACGGCAGAGCCAGCTGCCTAAGGCCAAGGTGAAGGAGAACTCAAAAAATCCAACCCCTAAACACCTTAGAGGTCTATGTCCTAGAACACAAGCTTTCATCTTACCAAATTTCTTATTAAAAACGGAAAGAAATGAGGGTACCACAAGGCACTTTGCAAGGAATTTATAAATTGCTTGTCCAAAGTGTTAGAAATGTTAAATCCCAGCCAAAGAAGACACGGATATCCTTCTAATACCATAGGCATGCCCCATATTGACAAACCATCTGGCTTTTTTTTTCTGGATCTTGAGGAAGTTTCCAACACAAAGAGCAAATGAACTTGAACTAATAGAAAAACAGCTCCTTTACAGAATCCAGTTCTCACCATCTGAGAACTCTCTCTTCCCCTTGGCATGAAGCACTGATGTTGGAGTCCTCAGGAGAAAAACCTAGGCAATGAGATGCAGCCCGCACAGGACTGCAAGAAGAGAACGTGGAAGCAAGTGCAGAATCGCCTCCAAAGGACTCACACGGGGAGAAACTCCTGCTCATTTGTGACCAGGCATTCTCTGGCCAGCCTGCCCAGCTCAAGGCTGCCACAAGGAGTGGGGCAGCCCCCACCCCAACTATCCTCTCTCAAAAGCCAGAGTGGAATGCTCACATGTGGAGGGGCACTTTTTTCTTAACCAGGAAGGGACACTCACAGGGGCAGTCCATACAAACCCAAAGTCATTCCTGTCCCAGAACCGGGATCTCTAAGAGCCCTTCCTGGGCACAAAGTCCCTTCCACAATGAGGAGGCTGATGAGCCAGCCCTGGGGAAGGCCAGGGCTACAAATCGATACAAGCGAGGTTCTCAAGCCTCATCGGGCCTTTAAAGTGGTCCTCTCCCGCCATATTGCATTTGCAGTCATTCTCATCTGCTTGCAGGCACAGAGGGCCCGACGCCCTCACTGAGGTGGGCTCGGGGTCCAGAGGCACCAAGGCCAGGGTGCTGTTCTGCCCCACAGGGCACCTGCCCCTCGTCCCCGCAGCCATTCATGCCCATGGGCCCGCGTTCCTGGGGCGGTAGAATATGGAATTCAGAATCAGGTTGATTCACAGGTCCTATGCTGGGACAGCAGAATGGGGTCAGGAGAAACTGTTGGTTTCTGGGTCCCCTTTAAAGCCTGGGCAGACGTGGAAACCGAGGTGGGGGGTGAAGGAGGCAGCCTTCCGCGCACACTGGGGAGGAAACAGGCCTCCGATGAGATCGACATGGTAGGAGACACAACCCACACCCCTGTCATCAGCATTCCCTCTCTATGCCTGGCTTCACTAATGCCACCTTTGTCACCCACAGAACATTTTAACTTCCTGAACTAGTGGCACTTCCCAGTCCAACTCCCGCGGAGCTTCATGGTCAGGACACTCGGCACACACACTCCAGCTCTTCCCCACCCCTGCCCTAAGTCCCAGCCACACCAGCCCCGCTCACCATTTCCCGGTCCCGCCACATTCTCTCGGGTCCCTTGGCTGTGGGATCTTCCAACCTGCAGTTTTCCTTTCCCTCCCGTCCAGTCACTGAAGACAAACTCCACGGCAAAGACCTGGTGGACTCTCCTGCTTCTGGGAAACCTCCACAGATAGTTCTCGCCTGGGGCTTCCCAGCACGCCCCGGGGCAGGAGTCATCCCTGCCCGCCTGGCTGCGCCACCGCCCCGCCCCTGCACGCCTGGCTCTGAGTCGACGGCACACCTCTGTGATCAGCTACATCTCCGGCTCCTCCATCCAGGGCAGGCGCCGGGGCTCGCTCAGCTGGAATGTTTAGCACGTACCACGTGTTTAGTACAGTATGTAGAACTAACAAAAAGCCCAAACACACTGGAGGAGGAACAAAATCCCCATTCTTGGTCACAAGGCTCTAGCTCCGGGGAAATGAAGCAGCTTGCTTCCGAGTGCAAAGGGCTGATGGGCAGTTTTCCGGAAGAGGCCATCCCTGGGCGGATAAGTGGGGAGCAGCCCGGAAGCTAATGATGCCTGCAGACTGTGGGGTGAGGAGTGGGGGAGGATGAAGATCTCCACCCAGATGAGCAGGGCAAGCGGCTACAGGAAAGAGTAGCCCACCCAGCCTGGCAGATAAGCCCCCCACGCACACGGGAAACCCCAGGACAACCCAAGGGAGAGCCATGCGGGCCAGCAGGCTTCCCAACTGGTTTAGTCTGCTGTAATGAGGTGGCAGAGGCAGGTGGCCTGGGACAGGCCCCAGAAGCACCTGACCTTGAATCAACAGCGAGGCTCTGGCTGCAGAATGTCTCCATTCCCAGGCCACTCAGTGGGCTGGATTTCATATCTGGCATGTCTGGCGTTGATTGGAAAGGAGGTCATGGTTGGTTACCAAAGGAAATGGAAAAATTCCCCTGGGCTCACAGAAATACCATGACAGCACTCAGGTCCCCTCAAGTATATTTCACAGGCCCAGAGTGGAGGATGCACCTGGGGCTTCGGGAAAAAGGGGAAAATTCAAAAGGATCACACAGGTCAGATCTCCTTAAAGAGCTCTGAGGGAAAACCCAAAGCTCCTGCACTGCCTCTGCCCGCCCTCTGAGAGGCTTCGACCTCCTCCAGCCTGTGGCATGATGTGCCCCCGACCCCAGCAGAGACCTAATGCGACGGACAACCAGCCATCGTGGCCCCCGTTCTGACCACGTGCCTCCCGTGGAACCGAGATGGCTTTTTTGAAATTGAGTGTGTAGCTATGCAGAGCATTGGGAAAAGACACCCCAAAGGGCTTGGGTGTGTGTCCAGTCTTCCCAGGGGGTGTCCTGCATGGTAAGTGTGAACTTGCCGCCACTTCCTGGGGGCTATTTGCGGGGACTGAAGTGGGAGCTGCTGGGAAGGGCTGGAGCCGGGGCGCGGAGCAGAGGGGCACAGAGGAGCGGGAAGAGTTATTGCTCGAGGGGCTGTGACTGCCTGTGACCACGAGAGCCCCTGGCTTGGCGAGCCTCAGGCTGAGCCTCCAGGCAGTGCCGGAACCTTGGGCCAATGCCTGCCGCATGAATATGGCACAAGTCGTTCGCGGCCTTGGGTTTCCACCACTGCAGTTGGCGTACAAAAAGGAATCCCTAAAAATGGCATCTGCTTATAGCATCACTTACACTTGGCTGAAGTTAAGTTCAGAGCGGAGTAAAATAGACTCCGGGCAAGAAGAGATGCCAGCTATTTAAACCATGAGATGCAGGACCGTGACCTGTTTGTAGAGAGAGAGCTTTCAACATCATGCGTCCCTGGCTCCCACCCTCGGAGGCAAACAGAAATCTCACCCACGGCCCATGCTGAGCCACCCACAGTGGGCCTACAAAGGGACCGATAGGGCCTGGGGGCTTATGTGCCATCTGCTGCAAGCCCACGGGCCACCCATGTCCCTCGTCTCTGTTCTCCAGCTCAGCCTGGAAAACACTCTGCCCTCCGTCCCGGGAGCAGCTTCCCCCATGAGACCACTGGTGCCACCCACGGTGAAGGGCTGTGACTGAGTTGAGTCCAAATCTGCCTCTGAACTTGCCGACTGGAGGCCAGCAGACGGAGACGTCCTTGAAACCCCGGTCCCATCAGCTCTACTCACCTAGAGACACGCCGTTCTCCCCGCACCGCCCCCACCTCAACAGCTGGACCCTGCTTGGCACAGAGATAGGGCCACACAGAAGCCAGCAGCAGCAGGTCCGGTAGCCTGGGCGACACCAGAATCACTCCTACTTTGAAGGGCAACTTATGTGTGGCCCTCTGCCCAAGACAACAAAGTCCAAAGTCCAAAGACACCATCCATGTACCTCCCCAAGGGGCTCATCAACTCCCACAGGCATTTGGGGACAGGGAAGAGGAACTCCTACGAACCAGGAATCTGCCAGGACCAGCTGAGGGAGTTTCTGCAACACTTTTTTTTCTTCCCCATTTTTAATAAGAAACAGAAGAAAGCTCCCAATTGCCTAAGTTTTCCTTAGGATAAACAGACCTAAGTGGAAGGCAATACGAAGCCTGGCCCCAGTCCAAGGCAAGGAAAAACCCTGGGCTTAACCCTTCCCGAGAGTCGTCACCCTTCAGATAGGGTGAAGCAACGATTGGAGCCCCTCTGAATGACAGATGGGGGGAGTGGCGTTACTGTGAAAAAGATGTCTGCAGCCCTTGGGGTCCCAGCACAGAAGAACTGCAGCCCCTATAGGCGACAGGTACCCTGCTTTACAGAGCTGCTCCTGGAGACCTGCAGGCTCTTCCAGGACAGTCCCCTCCGTTTGGGGGCCCATGTAAGACAAAGAGGGGAGTCACAGCCATTCTGCTACATAAGGGCTCAAGGAGAAGAGAGGAGAGGAGGTCTCGGTGGCCACTGCAACCCCGCCAGCAGCAGGAGCCCGTCACGGGTAGGGGCCGCCTGGACGGCAGAGCTGCTCGCCAAGTGGTGGAGTAGCCTTTCCAGTCCGCACAGAGCTACGATGCTAGAACGTTCTTCTCCGCCTTTCCCCTGGCGGTCGGAACCCCGCCAACAATCCCGGTGCCCTTCTCTCCGCCCGAGCCACAGACTACCCATGGGTGCTGCTATACTTCGCTGGTCAAACCAAAGGCAGACAGATGCCCTTGGGTGGGGGTGGGGGTTCAGAAAGAATGATTTGAACTCTCTCTGTTTCCACGTCAACCATTCCATCTTCCCCCAACGCCCACCTTATGACATCGGGAGTCCACGCCACCTGCCTGGGATGGACCACTGAGTTAGTTCCCCGACCTCCTCAGGGTCTTCAGCAACTTGGTCAGAACCCCTCTCTCCCAGGAGAGACGTTCAGCTTTACAAAAATTCCTAAAGCCAGGGGGATACGTCTTCTCGCCAAGACCTCTGACAACTGGCGTATTCGTGAAGTTCCAACTAATAATCTTTTAAAAGCATTCCACGCACAGACAAGGAGGCAATGACCACAAACATGGAAGTAATGAGGCCAGTATTAGGTTTTTGTTTTTCAAACAAGCCAGAATTTACCCATCCAAATAAAAAATACTTCGCAGGGGTCCCCTTAGGAGGCCCCACGTTCGTTCCACTGGAGCCGTGCTGGCTCGGGTCCTTTGAGAAGCCCTGCTCCGGAGTAGCCTGTCTCACACAGGGCGTCCAGAGCAGTGTTAATCAGCCTTCGGCTGCGGCAGGCGCAGCTGAGGTCCTGGGAGCCCGGTACATTGAAAACAAGGTCTCTCCTGGCGCGGCGCTCAGTCACTATTTGGTGGAGAAGGAAAGAAAAAAGGGAACACAGATTTTTTTTTAAATGCATACCATAAGCCAGGTCCTGGGCTAACAGTTTTTGATATGCTGTGATTAGTAGGCGTGTGCGCACGCACACACACACACACACACAATATCCCCTTAAATAGACTGAGATTAAGAGAGGTTAAGGGACTTAGCCAACGTCACACGACCAGGAAATTACAGAACTGGCTCTGGCCCAGGGCCACCAAGCTCCCAGGGTTGACCTCCCCCTTCCCTACCCCCAGCCCCTCGCCATTGTTGGGCCCTGTGGTAAGCAGGTCGTCCCTGTACAGGAGGTGGAAGGCAAGGCTGGGAGGGATGGAGAGGCTGCTCAGAGCAATGAAACTCTGAGTCATCCGGGACCCAGGGGAGGAACTCACGTCCCTACTGGCCTCACACAAGCCTCCTGTTTACCTTTTCATCGAGAGTTTCTGACCAGCCAGCGGGACAGGGAGAGCTTCTCTAGACATGAAACAGGACTTTTCTACCCTCCTGACACAAATTCGGTCAGACGGACAGACACTCAGACACACTCACAGCTACCGCCCTCACTCGTACAGACAGAACGCAGTCTATTCGCCTGGCCTGCCTGCCTCACAAGGACGCAGAGGAAGCAGGCCCTCATGTCAGAAGCAGTTTCCTACCACACCCCAAAGGCGGGAGCCACCCAGGCATCCGTCGATGGACAAACGGGTGAACAAAATGGGCCGTATCCACACAACGGATTATTATTCAGGCTTGAACAGGGAATTTGGACCCATGCTACAGCACGGATGACTCTTGAGGACTCCAGGCTAATACTAAGTGGATTAACCTAGTCACCAACGGGTAGATACTACACGATTCCACTTATAAGGGGCACCAAGAGCCGTCGAACTCATGAACACAGAAAGCAGACCGGAGGCAGCCAGGGAATGGGGAGTAGGAACAATGGGAAGTTAATGTTGAATGGGGGCAGACTCTCAGCTGGGAAGATGAGAAAGTTCTGGAGAGAGAGGGTGGTAATGGCTGCACAACAGGGTGAATATACTTAATGCCACTGAACTGTATAGACTTAAAAATGGCTAAAATGGCAAATTTTATGTATATTTTACTGTAAAATTTAAAAACCTAGTTTATTGCCTTTGGGGGTAAGGATGCACATTCTCCTGCACGAACTAACTTCAGACACATCTCTAAGATCTGCTCCCTTCCCAACCTCAGAGCAGAAGGCTTCTGAACGGTGGTGGGAGGCAAGCGGTGGCCAAGCATGGCTGGGGTTAGCTCTGCACACCCGGCAAGCAGGCATTCTAAAATCCCCAGAAACCCCCCAAATGTATATGAGTGCCTTGGTCCGGGCCTGATGCAACAGAAGGAAGGGGAAGACCTGGAATGAGTAGACACCCCTCCTCCCCCAATTTGCAAAATGGTATTTCGGCTAGTGCCTTTGGCCTGATAGAAAACAGAACAAAGAAGTTTAGCGGAGGAACAAGGAAAGGAGACTGCTAGTCCTAAGACCGATGCCTTGAAGGAAACTGTTCTCTTCCCCATTTCCCCTTGCCCTGATAAACGGTGGAGCTGTGATGCCAAGCTCTCCATTGTGCCATCTCAATAGCGGCGTGATCTGCGTCCACATGTGTTCCATTTCTCCCTATTGCATCATTGCACTTGAGGGGTTCGATTTTAATGACCCCGAACCAAAAATCAAACACGGAAGAGCTGTGGGAGCAGCACTAGATTGCACTGGCCTGGATCCTGAAGACAGGTTTCCGTGGGTCCCTGGAGCCCCGCCCACAGCCCACCCGGAGTCCAAAGTATTCTGTCCTGGGCTCCCGGGCACCTGCTGGAGCCCCAGGGGAGGCCAGTGACGAAACGTGGCAGTCCTGGCAAGACAAGGACAACAGGCCTGGGAGGGAACCAGGATTCATCCAGGGCCTGCCACATACAAGGTCCCGATCTTCATTCCCTACGGCGCCTTCACAACCCTGTCATTGTGACGTTTTCGAAGGGCGAAGAAGGTCAGCTCTAGGCTCAAGGAGTGGAGCTGGGACTTGCCTCCAAGTCACCTGACTCCAACGTTTGCTCGCTTTCCATTCTGCCAGGGCTGCCTCTCGGATTGGCTTAGAAGAAAATCCTCCCTGCCTGGCTCTTTAAGTCCAAGTCTTCCAAGGTCCCAGCCCAGCCCAGCTTTCCATGTGAATAAAAAGAACACTATCCCAACTGCTTTGTCCCAAGTCCCATGAAACGGCGGGAAAATATTTCATAAACACATGCTCAAAAGCCTCTTTAAATAAATAGAAAAGTGGAAATCATCTTTCAAAGGGTAAGCTTCTAAAGAAAGCACTTCCATTCTGCAGCTCTGGAATCCTCAACATCAACCAGCCCTGAGTCCCATCCCAGCAGCCCCAGAGCTGCTGGGCTTAACTTGGCCTCCAGATCCTAAATCCTTCTCCTGAGAGCCTAGGGTCTGGGCAATAAGCATGCTGGCTATTTCTGAGCCAGCCACTGTAGGAAAGTCATATCAAATACCAGGCTGGATGGAGCCTGTTGTTCAAGAGCTTTATTCTTCAAAAATAGAATTGCTCACACTATAATATAAACTATAACAACTTGGAAAAAAGGAAGAAGGAAAAAAGGAAGGAAAGAGGAAAAGAAAAGAAAGGAGGACAGAAGGAAGGAAAGAAAAACTCTCCATGAAACGACACTGCTTTGTGTATTTTTGCCAACGTGAACACTGTCTGGTGTCTCCTTTTCCTGTTTTCCCGACAAGCACCAACAATGAACAGACAACAACAATCTCAACATCTGGCACCACGTCCATGGCTTTGGTCTTCTCCTGGATCTGGGGCCTGTCTTCTCAGCTGAAATCCCGGACCTGAAATCCCCCAGGCCTAACTGGAACAGAGTGTGGCTGACCAGCGAACAAAGCGGGCATTTTAGCCCTGACTCTGGCTCTGCTTTTGTCCGGGGACCCGGGAGCTCTTCAGGGCGGCGCTGTTTACAACAGACCCTTCTGGGCAACTTCTGTGAGCAGACAGCCCAGAGCCCTACCTTTCCAGAAGCTGGACCACAGCTATTAAAGGGCATGGGTAGGGCCAGGAGCCAAAGTGCAGAGTATAGAAGCCACTCAGCTGAGATGGCCTTGGGCTTCTGGAAGGAGTCAGGTCTCTCCATCGTCCCCTTCCTCCTCTCCTGCCTTCTCCTGGCTGATCTAAGCTGAACAGTCAAGGGGAGAAGCTGAGAGCCTCTTTACCACCCGGGGATTAGGGAGCCCCCAGGCACCTCTGTTTGGGCATGTACCGTCTCAGCGTTAGAGCCACTTCCGATGTGGGTCTGTAGAGACCACCGCCTGCTGCTCTCCCAGCCCTTCTAACTGTGACCCATTGTGAGTAACTGAACATAGAGCACGACTGGTATTTTCTCAAACACGCACACACAGAACTGAAGAGAGCAGCTTCATAAAATGGTACTTATCACTGCTCTGTACCATGCACTCTCACATTTCTGTTCTGTGCTATTATACTCTATTTCATTAAAACATGCTGGTTGTGACCCGCTCCATCGACCCCCATAACCTATAGTGGTCACAACCTATGGTGGTTCACGGCCGTCAGTCCAACCTTTCTTAGTTAATGGCACGTGCTGATCTCATGGGTCAGATGGAAGGTACAAATTAGTTGATCTGTATCTTATTCCCCTTTCCTGGATAATTCAAGTCTGTCCAGGAAGTCCCACACTGGTACTTATTAGAGAACTCGAGTTATCGGATGGCCCCGGTGAGAACGGGTTCCCATAGCATGCCTCGCTCACTCTCCTTGTCTTCAAGGCAGCCATGGAAGAACTTAATGACGTCTTCAAGGAACCACTGCTAGTAACCTTTAAGAGAGCGCAGAGAATCCGAGAATGGTCAGAGGGCTAAAGATGGGTAAATATTTGCCCACTGTTTTGCCAAATTGGATTCTGGACGCTTCCAGCTGGCAAACGTAGCACTGGATTACCCGAACCAGTGATTTCTGACCATTAACAGGGAAGAGAAGCAATCACAAATGGTTGAAATGGGTTCGCTGAGAAAAAGTCTCAATAAATCAATCTCATTCCTTCTTTCCAGGCAGGTGGTGAAACCAGGAAGAATGTCAGAGAGAATGTGTTGAGGTCTCACCAAGAAACGACAGAGAAATAAAAACCTGCATCAGATGTGGCTGAATACTTTTAAAGCTGTTTGAACCACTATACCCTGGGGGCTACTAATAATGGACCCTCGAGAACCTGGAGGAATACGTCTGTGGGACCCCAGAGGGGTCCTTCCTGAGTCCAGTGCTAGCCAACCTTTTAATCAATGACTTTTTAAATTTCTGAATAGCTACACTACTAATGGATATGGAGCATCCACTATCTCGATGGATAAGTGGGTGAATGGGCACCCACACAGCATTTTACAGTTTTACTAGGTATTTCCAAGCATCCATCTCAGCTGAGCAACCCAAGCAGGGAGCCTGGTATCGTTACACTCATTTTTCAGTAGAAAGCCAGGCTTGGCCATCAGGATTTCTTGACCTCAGCCACACTGATGTTGTGGACAGAGGAATTCTGGGCTTCCCCGTGCAGTGGAGTGTTTAGCAGTACCCCTGGCCTCTACCCACCAAATGCCAAGAGCACACCCCCTTAGAGTTCTGACAGCTAAAAACATCTCTGGACATTGCCAAGTGTCCCCTGGGGGGTCCAAATCATCCGGGTTGAAAATCAGTTGGGTACAGTGGCTTAATCTAAGGTCCGGCTTTACAAAGTTGCAGGGCAGCAGTTGAACTTCAGTCTCCTCATTCTCCCTCCCCTCCCAGAAAGCTGGGAGGGATCGTGAATACAATAAATCACAGAAATCAGAAGTCAAATGATCTTGATGGACATGCTGGGCCAGAAGTCAGTAACAAAAGAGAAGGCCCCTATTTTGGTTTTAAATATATCTAAGCTCCAAGTAAGGCTGGTGCTGGTTTAGCAGCAGTTATGTACGGCAGGCTAGGGTCTGTGGGTGGGGGCTCAACCCCAAGTTCATGAGCAGCAGTCCAGGCGTCTCCCACCCTCCACTGTAGCCTAGCTGCCCTAAATCTGGCAGATAGATGCAAGAAGAAAAAGAGGGGAAAGGGGGTGGGGAGGGCGCCATGGAGAAGAGGAGGAGGGAATGGAAAAACCATGGCTTGGCGTACAACACCACGGTGACACCCGATGCAGGGGCACCACAGTAGGATGGGGGGAAGAGGGAGAAAAGGGACCAGGACCGGGACCAGGAGACGAGAAAAAGGCTGAGCAGGGGAAAAGGCCAATGTCTCCCAGGCCTCCTCCTCAGCCCCCCGATATCTACTCCTATCCTACTTCTTCATCCACCCAGCTCCTCCCTGCCCCTCACCCCGGGCACCCCACTTAGCCCATTACCCGCCTATCACTGCCCCTCCTGGGGAGTCTTTGGTTAAAATCCTGGCTGCACCGAAATCCTTAGCTGTGCAGTCTGGGCCAATTATTCAAACTCCCTAAGCCTTAGTTTCCATGTCTGTGAAATGGGGAGATTACCTACCTTAGTTTTGCTATGGGGTCTAATGAGAATTAGACTGGCACACAGCAAGTGCTCGCCAGTAGCTAGCATTCGGTTGCAACAGGAACCCTGGAACGTAGGTAGTAACCATATTCTACTTACCTGAGTGACAGCTCTGACAAGGTCAAGGCTTGGAGAGAAAAAGGCTGCAGGCCTAGCCCTGTACTTTCTTCTCTGTTTCTCAAGGGCACGTTTTCTAGTTGCAGCAGGAGCTGCTGCTATTTCTCAGGGTCCCTTTGGAGATAAAGTGACCACTAAGGTGGCTACCTTTCTCTGGGGATTTCACTGCTGGCATCATTGAAGAGAAAAAAACAAAAACAGCACTGTGATACCTTAATATCCAGAGAGAGCTGTGAATATTTCCAGAGTTTTTATCACACTTACTAAAGTCAGGGCCTGAGAGCTGAGATACTGCAGATGTGGTGTGGCCCAAGCATCCACCTCAGGCTTGAACTCCACCCCTGCACCCCACCTCTGGGGAACCAGGGGGCTCTCGCAGCCAGCCCCACTCCCAGGAAAACTCCCCAGCACGGATCACACTCAGTGATGCCCACTTGCTATAGGAAGGACCCATACCGTGTCCCTAATTAAACAGAGCACACAGCCCTGAAGCTCTTTCCATCCAGGCCTCCCAGAAGAAACCATAGCAGCATCTCCTAGACAAACAGGCTCACTTTAATTTGCAGGTGTCACTGTATGAGTAATACAATACAATTCACCGAACCAGAAAGCCTGGGCAAGCACTGACAGTTGGTAGGCCCAGGAAGAAATCCACTGATTCAGGCTGCATGCCTGCTGCAACTTGGTTAACCGTTCCCCATCTGCTTCCTCATCTGAAAAGTGATGGAAATAACCATTGTGAGGCATGATTAAGGCCTGATGCATTTAACAGCTTGGTGCAATGTTTGCTGAATAGTCAACAAATGTTAAGTGTCTTTGCCCCTTCTCCAACCATAAGCAATTCTGAAAAAAAAAAAATCACAAACACGCAGAAAATACGGGCCGTGGAACGTCTCCCTTTCAGACGAGGGAGCCCTCTCAAAGCATGGCCCTGGTGTTAGGGAACTGCTTCCTCTTCCTGCCACCCCCACGGCCTGGAAGTCAGGTGACGGGCTCGCTTTGAGCCTGCAGACACTGGCAACCGCTTCAGGTGGTGTGAGTGAAGGAGAGAGAACTCTCCAGATTCCTCAGCGCAAACCCAGAACTGTCCCGGTGACAGCTGCCCCAGGAAGGCCACGGATCTCTGGCCTGGCCTGGCCCTTCTGGCACCAGCCACACCCCACACCAGGGTGCTCTGCTAGGGTTGGTTGGTGTCTCCTGGGAGACCGCACAGGGGTGGGGACAGGTCCCAGGGCTTAGGACACAGCAGTGGCAGGCCCCCAAGCCTTCCTTCCCTGAGCCGAGCCCTCGAGGGGGCAAGTGACCGCCCAAACAGAATCCTGAAGGGAAGGCGGGATTTGGTGATGCGGCCAGTCCTCTGCTCCACAACATCCCCCAAAGTGCCTTTCCATGTGTCTGTCCACAAAAGCTGAAGTGCCTCCTCGGACATCACTCCAGGGAAAGGCTCTGCCAGACCCAGCAGAGCAGTCAGCAACACAGACATGCATTTCCGTCTGCATGGAAGGGGTCCCAGGCAGGAGCCAAAGCCCCCCTGGGAAGGGCTGGGCACAGCCACCAGGTCCAGAGGCAGGCCGCCCTGCACCGCGCTTTCCAGACAGGCGGCCGCGGCACTGCCCCGAGGCAGGATGGCACAGCGAGCTGAAAGGCAGCTTTGGGTTTCTCCACCCAACTGGTTAAATCTTGTTCTCTGTCCCCTAAATGTCATGGGTGAAGTGGCCCAGGGGAATCAGCACACTGAGCGGTGCCTGAAGGACAGACTGGGGCTCTGCGGGGTTTCTCTCTGTCCCCGCGGCACCCAGCCCGTTGCCCGGCTCAGCCTGGAGGTCCGGGGACTCTCTGTGGATGTGAGAGGTGAGACAGGTCTCTGCCTTAAGGCCCCTAAAGTGGCAGTTACAGCTTCTTTCTGGGCTGAACACAGGCAACATCAGGGCTGGGGAGGCTGAAGGCACAGACAGGGACAGGAACCTCTCTTAAATGAGTGTGGATGCTCTGAGCCAATCAGGGGAGCAGCAGCGACCTTCCAGCACCCTAAGGCCAGCAAATGCATGCCTTTCCATTTCATCTCAAGTCTCCGCTGGCTCAGAGCAGTGTTCAGCTCAGCCATGTGTGGAAAAGACAGGCTCCCCCACAGGTGAGTGGGTCATGACTAATCCCCAATCCTGGAGGGGAACAGAAAAGAAGGACCCCTCTTCTGGGTGGCCCGTCCCAGAGCTGGGGAGCTGCTGACCCAGGTCCAAGGAGGAAGAGAAAGGGCAGCATCAGCGGGAAGTTATGGAACGCTGCCCCCAGATGGGGCATCCCCTCTCTGCCAGGCACCTGAGCAAGAGCCCAGCTCTGGACCCAGTTTCTGCCCCTGCCCTGCCGACCCCACCGAGGCTCACTCCATACTCACACATCTGCTGGAGGTTTCCAGTAAGAGCCCTGGGCAGCGCCCGTTCTGCCTCTCTGGTCATGTCTGAGGCTGGTGCCCTCTCCAGCCCGATGCACTTCTATGCTTAAAATTAGAGGAGGCTGAGCCTGGCAGCCCGGGAAAGGGCTGGAAAATGAGTATCAAATCAGTGTCAACTGCAAGTTCTCACAGCAGCTGAGGACGACCCAGGGAAGAGCTGCTGGGCACAGAACAATGCCTCGGGTTTTGCTCCCGCTCCTTGAACTCCCCATGGCCCTCTGGCCTCCTCTCACCCCCGCCATCTCCCATCAAGAACAGCCTTGGCTTTCTAACATGTTGATAATAAGGGCCTAACAGGCCAAGAGGGAGGGAAAGGTCTCCGCCAAGAGGAAAGCTCTCAGTGGCCTGTTTGTTCAGCATGAAAGCTGAACATGGTGGCCTCCTGGTCCCAGTGGTGGCGCTGTGACAGAGGTGCGAGGGCAGGACACCTCGAGGATGGCCTCCGAGGGTCTCAGCACCACTGGCACCCTCCGGTGCTGACGCAGTGATCCCCTGATTGCACCACCTGCACGGAGAGGCAGGACAGAGCAAGGAAGTGAGCGGCCCAGACTCCAGAACTGGGCTTCCTGTGTTCCAGACTAACATCTTCTCTGACCTGGAGAAGTTCCTGAACCTCTCTGTGGCTCAGTTTCCTCATCTGCAAAACAGACGTAAGAAAACTTACCTCCCAGGGCCATTTATGAGGATTAAATTAGCCAAAATACTTGAGCACTTAGAACAATGCCTGGCACATATTAAGCACTCAATAGTGAGCCATTGTCATCTGTCCCGTCAGCTTCTAGAAGCAGGCCTCACTCAGATATTATTCTCCACAGTGCCCAGTGTAGCACAGCCTCATCCATTTAAAAGCAAAAACACTTGGTACCACTCACCATGCAGGCAAGGCACTTTTTACTTCCATCACGCCATCCCCACGTAAACCCAGTGCAGGACGCATTTTCACCAAAGATAAATACCTTGCCTAGAGTGATTTTAGTAAGTGGCTGGGCTGGGGCTGAAACCCAACCTCTGACTTCAGAGCCTGGCCCTTCTTCCCACAGGCCACGCTGCCTGACCACTGGACACCATCAACCCCATGCAGAGCCAGGTGTCAAGCAAGACAGCAACAGAAGAGACGCTGAGGACCTCAGAAGAAATTCGCTACCTTGCAAAGGCCTGTGTCTTTTTCAGGACCAAAGTTTGTCATCATCTGCAGCTTTCCCTTTGTCTCTGGACCTTAGATTCCACAGGGCATTGCATGGCAGCACAGAGCATTTGCAGTTCTTCACGGGAGCACACCTCCAAGAACTTCAGATGCTCCTGGCATTGGGAGAAGCCAGCCACGCAGGGGCTGTGGGCAGTGCAGGTGAGGCACCCTGCAGTACAAACCTGAACTCCTGCTTTGGAAGACATGCCACTGCATCAGAACAGAAAGCACCATCCCCAAGGAATTCCTGTGAGACTCAGTGGGTTCTAATACCTTGGTAACAACAGCCCTACTTCAAAAACTTGACTTTCCCCGTTTGCTCCAAGAGCCTTGTGTCTTAAGCTCCAGAAACAGAGACCTACTCAGTAAACTGTCAGCATGGCAGGGAGTAGGAACTGCTGGCTGGGCCCTCAGTAACCCACGTGGTTCTGGTGGGAGGGCTCAATATCATGACTAACCCGAATCCTTCTAACTGACCTGCCAGCATCAGCACCATGAACACCCCCTAATTCTGCAGAACAATCAGTACCAAAGAACCATTTCCTGCTCCCCAATTGCTCCTTTATCAGAAATCTTCCTTCTCCTTCCTCCTCTGACGGTCATGCACACGCAAAAACAGGATCAGAACAAGCAGGAAATGCTTGCTTGAGACCAGAGAAAATACCGGGGAACAGAATGAAACAAGATGACAACGACATCGGGTATTTGTTGATCAGGGCAATTATTTCCCCAGCAGAAAGATCAACCTGACCACTCCCCCTGTTTCTCTTCATGGAGAGGTTCCCAGGAAGAAAGACCTTCTTCTGCTGGACTGCCCATATCCTTCCTAGGGTTGCTCTATCTGTTTAAAAGGCGGGAAACAACTGGCACTCTGGCTAGAGAGGAGCTGAGTTAACCGCACATGCACAGTAGGAGCATAGCCTGAATTCGATTATTAGGCTCCAAGAAATGCACAACGGCTTGCAGTCTCTTTACTGGGCAGGTGGTAATGAAGATCAATGAACAGGGTGCTTTCCCCACTTGGCCAGTCTAGAACCCCGGAATGCTAGAGTGGGTAGACCTGGGACGCCTGGAGCAGTGTGCTCAGAACAAGAAAATACATTTAAGGAATGTCGACCACCAGGGGCCAAGAAAAACTGCATTCCAATACGGTTCCTTTGGTCACTGGTATCTTCTGAACTTAATCTGTAACAGTTCCTTGCCCCCGGCTCTCTCACTTTAAGCAATTGGGCATTTGACTCATTTTACTTCGTTCTAATTAAACACTTTTTCCCTCTCATAGATAATCTGCACTGACCCTATACAGGAGAAATCTGAGCTGATGTAACTGCAATAAGTAGTTTATTTTCACAAAAGTAAAACATCTAAAGCAAGCATGCCCTGCGTTTCAGCGGCTTAAACACCGAGGTCTGACGAGCACCCAGAGAATCCACTGGACCTGCCAAGGGCTGACCACTGAGTGTGCGTGTTTATGTACAGAAAGTGACTGTGAAGAACGCCTGGGTAGGTGCAGGGAAAAAAGCTGCAGGTGTCGCTAGAAAAGTGAGCTTGCACAAGCAGCCCTATCCCCTAAGCAGCAAACCCAGGGCCAGCACCTGGGTGCTGGGCAGGGCTGAGCTGAGCAGGGCTGAGCTGAACAGAGCTGAGCCTTCCCTGAAACCTGCACCGAGGACGCAGGGTACCCCGGGGACCCGGCCTGATTTCATTTCTCCCTCGAGTTGTTTACAATCAACGAGCGGCGGTCCTTCCGCCCCGCCCACGGCACGCGCACCCGCCCCTGATGTTGGTGGGCCGAGGCTGGGAGACGCCCGGGGAGGTGTGGGGGGGGGGGGTCGAACGGGTGGGACGGGGGGGGGGCTCTTCCTCCCCGCGGTTTCTCCCCCCGCCCGGGTCCCCAGCGAGGGCGCCTCCCGAGTGCCCCGCCCACCGCCCACACGCGGAAGCCCGCCGGCGGGGAGGGGGCACTGCCTCCCGGCATGCTCCGCGCTGGCCACGTGACGGGGGCGGTGCCCGGGAGGCGGAGGCTGTACCACCCCCCGGAAGGGGGGCGGGAAACTCTGTTTTGAGCGTTTGCTTTGTACCCTGTAAGTGGGAAGTACCGCTGCATCTTGTTAGAGAAAGAATCCCAGTGCTGTCTGGCAGCTCCGTGGTCTTGGGAGGATGGATGTCAGTCCGTGTTTCCTCTTTTGTAAATGGGTAGAATACAGACATTTGTAAAATGTGTAGAATAGCTCTTTTGTACGGATTTTGTAAGACCTCAATGGGACAGTCTGGGCCTGGTGACTTATTGAGAGTTAGCAATAATTTGTAATTGGCATTTTATGGCATGCTAACCAGATTTCTCTGAAGTGTTTATACAGTCAATGCTTATGCTAATTAGCTTAGCAGCTCCGTTTTTTCATTCTGCAAAGTATGTTACATTCAGCCTAACTGAATTATCAAATTATCAGCTCTTAGGACTTGGCCCTCATCCCTCTTACTCCCAGGAACAACAATTTTTGGTCCCAATATTAGTTAACCTTGTGCAAGGACTGATTACCCGCCCCCAAAAGGACTTCATTTCTCAGGCAACGCTGAGCCTAACTCCAAGGAGACTTTGGAAAGGACGCAGGTTCTATAGCCAGAGCTGTCAGACTTAACCTCTTGTATTTGTTTAGACCTCAAACAGGGAGAGGCCCGGCTCTAACACTATTTGTTCAGACCCCAGAGAATTTTTGTTGATGCAGCCTTAGGCTCAATTCACCATACTCTGCACTATGATAAAAGGGCGCTACCTCCTCAACTAATGAGTGAAATACACAGGAACAGTACAAGAGCTTCAGAAAAATCTGTTGGGCATGTCATAAAATCTCAGTCACAAATTACTAATTCTTACTAAATTAAACCCAACTTAACTGTGCATGACTGAGAAAGTTAATATGACTTACCCTTTTAAAAATACTATAACCTTGGCTAGCCACCCCACAACATCCACTGTAATTGGTTAAATTTTCCTGTACAAAACTTCTTGTGTGTGCCGATGAAGATGTATGAGGCTGGAGAAAAACCCAGCTGGTTTCTTTTCCTGGGTCACTATGAAAAAATTGAAACTCAGGTCACAATGGAAATGGTCTTTCCAGGAGACTTTCTGGGGAAGGCAACATTTTCCATCTGGAGAAACACAGAGAGATCCTGACTGAAGCACTGGAGATAAAAATGACGCGGGGAAGACAGCTCACAGGGGCTGGAAACAACGCAGAACATCATTTTGGCAACTTTACAGCCAAGCTTTTTTTTTTTCCAGCAATCATTGGCTACTTAAACTTAAGTGATGGATGGTCACCAAGACGGTGCCCAGTCTAACAGTAAGGGGCTTTTCATTTCCACAGCGGATAGGGGAAAACCTGTGACTTCACCCAGCTTCAACTTCATTTGATATCTTGAGCCAGAATGAACTTTCTTAAAGTGATAGACGCCTTTGCACTTGTGAAACGAAACTCCTCATAAAAACTTACAACTGGAAGGGAGAACGACTGGCAAAATTGTGTTCTGGCTTTTAAAAAGAGCAGCTCTCACTTGGTCATAAGTGTTCAGTGTTCTGAGATGAATTCCAGAAGAGGCAGGCCACGAGACTGACACCTGTACCTATGGGAGAACCGGGCCCGTGGGTTCCCACATGCAGGTCATTCTTTATCGTGCTCTCCATGTTTTACAGAGACATTTTGGTGGCTCTAGCAGGACGGAGGAGATTACAGACACATAAAACTGGGGTTGATGATTCTGATCTCTCCTTCCTGCCCTCAGCCATGTCAACTTCCTGGGTCAAACCAAAGATTCACAAGTGCCTGTGAACACAGATGCAAACGCATACCTTCAGCATCCCGCAGAAAACTGGCCTCTGTGACCAGCTCCACCCCATTCCAGGAGGCAGGGCCAGCCCCCACAGCTGCTGCAGGCTGTGGGCATCTCCCCGCCAGCTGAAGTCAAAGGACCCTGGGAACATTCTCCTGACCCCTGAGAATGGATCTGTGAAGTCCAAGAGTCATTCCTTCCAACTCCCTCTCAGGCAGGTCATTGGAGGAATGAGAAAAGCCCCTGGGAACTGAGCTGGAAAAGCACTCATCAACCGGAAGGCATTTCCCCTTTTCCGACCCCCAGCACCTCTTTGCTCACAAAAACATCCACTCCACCAGCCCGTTCTCTCATGTTCCAAGCTGCTACAGGCTAAGGGGTCAGCAAGGAAAGGCTGCTGGCCACTGGCAGTTGTCAGAAACATCTGGGCAGCTTTCCCCTCCCCGTGATATGAAGGTCAAAAATGTATTTGTAACCCATCTTCCCCCAAACACAGGCCCCCCCCCATGAAACCGGAAAGATTTCAATAGTTTCAGTCAGAATGTTAAAAGAATGAGATGAAGGGAAGGACGTGGTATCAGAAAGTGGAACTCAACCCTGAAAAAGAACACACAATAAAAAACAAATAAAAATATCTGACAGTAAAACCCTCGGGAGGGACATCTGTTTCCTCCACTTCATCCCTAGGTTCCTTGGCCGGAAACTTTCTAGAACTTGTGCTTTCTGAGCCGAAAGGGACTTCACAGATCAGCAGGCCTTTGGGCTCTGACTCTGCAGACTGTGGACTGGGGTTGCGATGGACTCCTGGCCGTAAGTGTCCTGAAAGGGCACCCGAATCGGTTGGTGAAATGTACATTTCCCCAGCGAGAGGGCAAGCTGCCTCCAACCACTTACCAAAATGGCAGAAGACCCAAAAGAGGGGTCAAAAACCACTGATCTGGTCCAGCTCTTGGATTTTACGGAGAAGCTCCTGAAAACTCAGTTGAGTACTCCAGGTGACAGAGCAAATTATATGTCACCTTCTAAAGCTGGCTGGGCCACGTGGGAGGAGGAGGACACCACAGGAGCTAACAGGCCTGTTCCCTTTCTAATTATAAGGACTCCGTGAAGTGTCCAGCCGCCACTCTGTCTGGCTTTCTGGGCCTGGGCACATTGGTCACCACTCTGTCGTCAAGATGCACAGATGGCCAGGGGACTGGGGCTGGCTGGATGTGGTCAGTGGCCAGCTAGCTAGCACCCAGGCATCCGCTCGTAGCCAAATTGCTTCCTGGTGTTGAAAAAGGGGGTTTTTACAAAGCCTGGTCTTCACAGGGTGAGGCGCACGCAGTCCAGCCCTCTGAGGACTCATCGCAGAAGCTGGTTGTAGAAGTCAGAAGTCAGCGAAAGCCATTGCCCTTGAGTAGCAGATGACCCCTGTTTCCAGGCCGGGGCAATTAAGAACAATGTCACGAGGGAAATAAAAAGGATCTGTTAGTAAACTGGAATGAGAACGCTGTTGCAAAATTAAAAAAAAAAAACAGAATAGAAACACACTGGCAATTAACAATGATATTGTTACATAATACAAACATGCTCTACATAAAAATGCTCTCGACGGGGGCTTTCTTTGCATCTAGTTCCGTGGTCGGTTGGTCCGTGGGGATGCAGGCAGTTCACAGGGGAGTAACGCAAGGTCCTCATCCTCACAAGGGAACATGCAGAATCCCGTGTGAAAACCAAAGAATTACAAGTTAAAACCTTGCAGGACAATTAGGCAACACTAAACTACAAAGAAAACCCAATGGTGGTGGAGAAGCGGGAGCATTTAGACTTCGCAGATGCCCCTGGGGTTGGTCCAGTCTTTCCAGAGAGCAAGGTGGGAAGAGGGCCCGGCTGGGCATTCTTCTTGGGCTCTGAGGACCACACCATCGAGAGGAGCACTTCCTGAGGGAGTTACCGGTAGGAGAGGAGAAAGGGTGATTTTTTACGAAAATGCTCACGGCAGCACAGAGTAACAACGGCAACTACAGGGAAAGCACGACGGCGGACATTACATAGTGCTCCAAAGCCCAGGCTCCGAAGTCAGACTGCCAGCTGTTTCTAGATTCTCTGTGCCTCGGTTTCCTCATCTGAAAGTGGGGTGCTGTGAGGATTAAGTAAAATAATCCATGTAAGACTCTGCAGACAGTGCCTGGTGCAGAGTTAAGTACTTGATAAAAACTAGGTGCCCGTATTATTACACATTCACTTAAAAGGACAAGCAGATACCCCGTGCCAGTTCAAGAACATGAAACTGTGAAATGACGTGAAAATGATCAAATCAAAGGATACAATGAGCAGTCGGATGACGACTATGTAACATGATCTGAGGCAGCACTTGGGGTGAGTCAGTCATTCATTTGGTCATGGTTCGAGTCTTCCTCTGTCATGGCTAAGGTTATGTTAAAAACCCAACAGAACACAGAGAAAATCAATCAGCACTGCCTCAAACCCTCTGTGGGGTGTGGTCGGGAACAGAGCGAGGAACCTGACTTTGGGAGTCTACGTCGCCCCTGAGGGAACACAGCAAGGTGTGTGCTTCACCGGGCCGTCCCAGGAGCAAGTATTTTAAGTCACCGTCACGCCAGAGGCTGCCCTTGGCGTGAGCACGTGACACACTGTAGTCAGTGAGACCTAGGGGAGGTCTGCTGGGTGTCTTCTGAGAAGGGTGCCTCGGACGTGAGGCAGACGCAGCCCTCTTTTCCCTCCACAGGGCGCTGTGTCCGCACAGGACACGTGGACCTGCCATCCTGGGATTCTGAGAGGAGAGAAGTCAACAGGCTGTGGGGCTGGGCAGGCTGACGCAGAGGACACAGGCCCTGGTGAGTGCCTTTGCCGCACGAACAAACTGCCCAGCACCGAGCTGCCCATCCTGGCACTTCTTCCTGTAGGTGAAGCAATGCATTTTCTGTACTGTTCAAGCCAGCAGAGTGGCAGATTTCTGCTCTTGTCACTGAGGGCCTCTTAACAGATGAGGAAGGAGCCTGGGCAGCCCCAGAGGGAGGCCTGGCGAGCCCTCAGCTCCCTGGAACCTCGGATTCTTCAAGCATTCCTCCTTGTACCCCATCCCAGGAGGCAGCCTAGGGGAGGTAGGAGAAGAAAGGGACCTGGCATTTCCATCCCTGTGTATAAAAGAGCCCCACCCAGGTCTAAGGACAATGCAGATAGCACAGCAAGTAGCTGACAGTCCTGGGCAGCAGAGCCGCAGACACCTGGCCCTTTAACAGGGGACTCCAGAGGCCTCCGAGCCACAGGCCTCTCATTTCTGGATTCAAGCATTTCACAAAGGCTGGGACAAAACTGCCCTCTGGAGCAGGGCTGCCTGGAGAAAGTACAGGACACCCAGTTACTTCTGAATCCTAGATAAACAACAAGGAACTTGCCAGTGTAAGAACGTTCCCTGCGTGAGGCTTTCGAGCCCTTGCTCCTGTTCTGAGCTGCCTCCCTTCTCTGCTACGCACAAAGGCCTCTGCCTGCACCCTGGAAGAGATGGCCTCCCTGCCCCCCGGCCGTTGTCTGGACAGCCCTGGGTGTGCCTGGCCTGAGGTGGGAGGGTGGCCAGTGTCTGGCCTCCCAAGGTCTCTGATGAGTCCAGGAAGGTTTGACGTGCGTTTTATAGTAATAGACAAGAAGCAGTGGACACTTAAAATGCGAGGGTGGGGCAGGCGTGACTGCGGTCCTGAGAGGTCTGGAAACTATGCAGCAGGCTGTGGGAGGAGGCTGGGGAGGGAGGGAGCCCAGCGGCTCCTGACAGTCCACTCCCCCGCCCCACCCCGCCGCAAGAACTTCTTAGGTGAAGCAGAAGCAATGACAGGTCCCCCCACCCCCCCGGCCTACCTGGCTTCAGTATGGCTCCCATGACTTTGTGGACAAATGGAGAAGAGTGGCAGCAAGAAGGGCCCTGGCCTGTCTACTGTCTGTAGACCAACCTCATCTGTGGTCCCCTGAGGCTAAAGTTCTTTCTCCAACAGGCCTTGTCTTATAGCGTAGTCACCCAGGCCAAGGGTGAGGTCTGTTTAATCTGCTTTGGTGCGGCTCTATCTACCTGCTCCGAAACAATCCCTAGCGAAGCTGGCCGGTGGGAGTGGGGCCTTACTTCCTGGAACCTCACTTTCTGGTTCCTGTCTGGTACCCCTGCCCGGCTGTGCCCCCGGCCAGCCGCCAGCCCAGAACTGGCACATGGTAAGTGCTTGTGAAGAAGCAGCTCACTGACTGAGGAAGATTCAGCACCGACCGGCCAAAAAATTCAGTCAAGTCCCAGCAACAGACAGACTGATGACCCTTCCCTGTCTCTCTCTGTCCCCTGGTTTGTGGCCTCCGGTAGAAGGTGCTGGGCCAACAATAGGCATTGTGTGAAAAGCAGTTTGGGGAGGAGCAGCTGGTGGCCATGACTTTCAGGACAGAAGGGAGAAGACACAGGGACTCTCTTACATTTACAGGGATCTCTTTTAATTTGCTGTCTCTTTTCTTTCTGGAAATGGGAAGGAAACTCAGCAAGTGCAGGAAGAAGGAGCGAGCAGAGCCTGCCACCTCATTTGCAGGGCCCGGAGCAAAGTGAAGACGCAGCACCTCTTGTTCAAACAGCAGGAAGAGAGGCTGCGAAAGGCAGTCAAGTATAAACGTTCTTCCTTTCTTCTGCCATCTCTCTCTCAGTCTGATGGAGTGCCACTCACCTGCTACTTCACGTCTCGGGGCTAGTGCGCACCCTCACGGGACCCAGGGGCCTCACCCCACGGCTCTGGCCACTTGAGGGGGCTGTGGGTTCCCTCCAGCAGCCATAGGTCAAGGGCAAAGAGGTCTTCTCTTCCCACAGGCCCACCTGAGCTCGGACGGGAGCATGCAGAGGGGTGGCCACCTCCCCGTGGGACATGGATCTAGGGACTCGGTACCCAGGTCGAGAGTGAGCACGAGGCTCATTTCCACAGAGTTGGCCCTTTGTGGCCCTGCCGGCTTGAGGTGGGGGTGGCACTGTGCTCTACCTGGTGACACCAGAGGAACAGACGCTGGCCCTTCCTGATGGACCCAAGGGCCAAAGAAGTGACCTGCCTGCGCCAGACAGTCGCAAACTGCCAGTGATGCCCCATTTGATAAGCTGCACAGGGAAATCTCAAGTCACCATGGAAACCTACCCATCTGGACTGTCTCTCATTTGCTATGGAGAGACGTGCCAACAGAAATCCCCCAGGAGTACCGCCCATCACCTTCGAGGGCGGAGCTGAACCTCACGCGGGTGTCTGCCTTGACCTAGCATCCCTAACACCGCAATTTCCATCCCTAACCCAGAGGCCCCACATATAAAGGAAAGGGGAAGAAAGAGGGGGTTCATGACAAGCTAGGAGCGTGTTGGTCCCCCAAGTCAGTCAGTGACAGCTCACCGGTGTGAGATTGGTCACTTTTCTAGGCCCCCTTAGTTCCCTTCCTCTGCCCTAGCAAGCCCTGCACCAGGCCTCCCTGGGAAAATGTAGCTTCTCAGAAAGGATGCCCAGCTGGCCCCCGGCTCTGGAAGAGGGGCTTCAGGAAATCTCTGCGGCGGTGTACAGTAAGCCGCCAGGGTGGAAACTTAGCAAGAGTGAGATAATAGTCTTGGTTTATATATAGCACCTGTGTCTTCCGGAGACCTCACAGCACGGGGTAAGAGCGGGTGTAACCTCTTTCCTACCGCCTGAAGGGTGGGCAAGGCTCACTCAGAAACAGCCCTTCTCAGAGCCCTGCCAGTTCCCCATCCCCAGCAGATAGGAGCCTCTTGCCGGGGACAGTCGGGCCCTCCTGAGGTCCACAGCAGTCTGGTCCCCCGCGCCCCCAGTCCCTGAGGGCAGAATCCCAGTCCTGGGGTAGGTGAAGGGTAAGCACAAGCGTTCACAGCCTCCCTTCACCACCGGGGCGATTGAGAAAGAAAGTGACGAAAGCTGAGCTACCAGAGCCACTGTGACCGGCCTCAGTTTCCGAAACAAATTCCCAGGGCCGCTGCATTTGCAGACACTTCCTGCGCGGCCTCATGCAGGCCTGTCTCCCAGCCAAGAAGACAAAGGTGGTGGAGGGAGCAGCGGGCTGGGAGGCAGGGGGCTGGCCCTTGCTCAGGCCCTCCACTCAGCAGTCTGTCCAGGCCCGGGAGCTCAAAGGCTTACTCCATTCTTACACTGTTTGGTTCTGCATAGCCTGCTGAAGCCCTGAGAAGGGCTCCTTCAGCTGGCTGCCCTGAGTGGGAAGAGAAGAGTGCAGGCTGGTGGAGGGGGGTGCATCGCAGAGCACCCCGAAGTCCCTGGCAGAGGGAGGAAACACACAACCGGGGGAGGCGGTTATCAGCAAACCACAGGATGGATGGTCATTAACGCTTGCCCATCTGCACAGCCTTCCACCCCTCGGGGGCACACGCGTGCACACATATCCTTACACCCACACATATCCTTACACCCACACATGTGCATGCATGTACACGCACATGCATGCACACCCACATGCTTGTGCCTGCACGTTCCAGCAAGACCCTCAAAGTGAGGAGACCCTGGACCTAGCTGGCTGTTTCGGGTTCTTCTCATCTGTGAAATGCCCCTGCCTCCGAGTTCCCAGACTGTTACTAATTCTGTCTCCCTTCGAACCGACACCTGTGCCCCCTCCCCCCTCCCCCATTTCTGTCCACCTCCGCTGCCCTGGCTCCCTGCACGCCACGCTGAGAAACCGCTCAGAAACACAGTGGAGCAGGTCTGGAAAGAGCCCTTCATCGGGAAGGGAAGTGGCCAGTGCCTGCTATTTTTATTTCTATTTTTCTAAGACCTCTGCGCCCCCTCTGCCAAGGGGTGACAAGGACTGCATCCTCCCCGCAGGTTTCCGGTTCTATCCTGTTTTAGATCCACGACAGCCAGGCTGTGTCTCTATCTGTCCACCCCAGGGCCTGGGACAGGGCCCCAGTCTGAACATGTTTCTGACAAGGACAGCGTTTCTGTGTTTACGAGCAATTTGTTTAGGTTTTCTAACATCATCTCAAACGTTCTTGGGGGCTACTGCTCGCACCCAGCACTGCCCCCTGTCTCAGAGCAGTCCCGTAAGTGTAGAGGTTACAAAGGACACCATCTCCGTGACACTGGGCTTGGGCGTGGGCTTGGAAGGGGCTCTGTCTGCTACAGAAAGAGCCAGAGACTGCACCCTGGGTGTTTGGTTAACCGCCGTTGCCCTGCACAGCCAGCCCCACCTCATGAAAACCAGCCCACAGCCTCCAGGCCCCACTGGCTTGAATGGCCTCTCCCACTCCCAATGTCCTAACCCTGAGGATGAGGGCCTGTGACCTGGGCCCATCCCTCGAGGACCTGTCGGACTTATTCAGAGAATTCAGATTTTTTAGAGCCTTAGTAGCCTAATAGTTCTTTTCCTTATCAAGTTCCCGCTGAGTTTGACAAAAGGCCATTCTCTAAAGCCAAGCTAGGAGGCCCTCGAGAAGGTGGTGGGTTGTCCCTGCTTGTACGTCCCAAGTGTGGGCCTTTGATATCTGTGGGGGATGGTAGAGTGGCCCCTCAAATAGCTCCAGTCCTTCTGAGCACATGGTAGGACTCGACACCCTGCCCCTCACAGGTGAGAACATTAGACTTGCTGGGTCAACTAGGAGCAGAAGTCATCCGTGCTACTTCTCTGCCATGAAGCTTTACAAGAAGCCAGTCTGCGACTCACCACACTCTCGTACCCTCTGCCTTGGTGACCAGAAAAGCTCCAAGAGTGGCTGCGCCATCATCAGCCTGGGTCACAGGGTGAGGACGACAAGTAGCAGAGGCCATGGCTGACCCAGATCAGGTATGTAGCATGGGCAAGAAATAAACCCTTGTCATCTGAAGCCACTGATCATGGGGCTGTTTATTACTGCAACATAACCTAGCCCATCCAAACTAACACCTTTGCCTGAAAGTAAGAATTATATAGCTGCTGTGAGCCCAGCTATTGCTTGAAAGGAGGAAACAAAAAAACAGCAAGAGAGAAGGAAGTGAAGGGCCTGTAATGAACTGATACCCCTTAAGCCCGCCCTGTTTTCTCATGCTCTCGTGCTTCTGTGCATGGGGGCCGCTGTGTTCCCGGTGTGCGTCCTCTTTCTCTGCCTAGGCAGGTGAATCCCTTCCAAATCAACTCAGCAGTGTTTCTGGGACTTTTCTTCCTGTCGACCCCAGATAGAGTGGCATCTGTCCTATGCTTCTGACAAGAATTGGGTGGACTTGTCACCATAAACACATGGATACCGCACTGTAGCACTTACTACCTGAGAAGTCAGAGTAAGCGGTGGTTATGGGGCATGCGCTAGAGCAGTGTTTTTTTTAATATTTATTTTTTTATCTGCACTTGAGGACATGCTTATTGAGAGGGGAAGGGAGAGAAAGAGAGACAGAGGGGAAGAGAAACATCAATGTGAGAGAGAAACATCGACTGGCTGCCTCTTGCACACACCCCAACTGCGGACTGACCAGAGACTGAGCCCGCAACCTGGGTACGTTGCCCTGACTGGGCATCGAACCCATGACCTGAGCCACATCAGCCAGGGCTAGAGCAGTGGGTTTCAACACGGGCGAGTTGCCCTTCAGGGAACATCTGGCCATGTCTGAAGACGTTTTTGTTTGTCGTTGGTTGTTATAACCATGAGGAGGCGCTACCGGTCAAGGATGCTGCTAAACATCCTGCAGTGCCCAGAACAGCCCCCCCAGGCCAAAAAAATACCTAGAGTGGTCCATAGTGCCAAAGTTGAGAAATGCTATTCTAGAGTAAGAATGCCTGGATTCACATCCTGGTATTCATCCTGGTATCTTAGGCATGTGGCTCCTCATTCAAGACCTACCGCATACTAAATGTGTAATAGATGTTAGATAGTGTAACCTGCCCCCTCCACTGCGGTGAAAATTCCTGGAAGGTGGGGACAAAGCTTTACTCAGCACAGATCCGTATGGGCCAGCGCAGTTGTGATGCGGTCCGCACACAGTGGAAGTGCGGGCACGGTCCGAGTAAGGAGCTCACCCTTTCCCGAAGCCCAGCTGGTGACGGAGGGCAGACACAGCCCTCCAACCGGGGCCCAAAAGGCGGAGTCTGTGCACTGGGCAAAACCTCTGCTAGTTGTCATGGGAAGCATTTTGTTAGTTCCAGTTCATCGCAAATACAAGTCCAGTAACTCTTCATTAACCCAGAATATTTAAGCAATGAGATCAACACACATACCATCCTGGAAGAAGGCAAGTTCACGGAAAATGAATTTTATAGCAGTGATGCTATCTGGAGAAGGGACTTGGATCCAGATGAACTGCTTGCCAGTAGCCCTATTACATTTTACTTATTCAACCCTGAACCAAGCACAAATATCAAATTTTAGTTGGAATAAAGAATGTAACGAGTTTTTATTTTTCTTTGAAGTCCACCGAACAAGTTCAAACCAGAACCAAACCTAAGTTTTCAGAAAGTTACCAAAGCAGAAAAATATTCTGAATCAACCCACCACGGGATTCAGCTCTATCTTCAGCCTTGGGCCTGATCAAAGAACCATTACAACGTTCTGGAATATTCTAATGGCCCACAGGGACTGTGAGAAAAGCCCATGACCATCTACCTTCATGAGACTATGTCCACTTCCCGGGGCTCCGGGGACACACGTAACACTCTTCTGCCCATTTTCCAAAACCCTCTAAGTCCACAGAGAAAACCATTTCTTCTTTGTGACAGCTGGTCTGTGCAAACGCACCAAAGGAGATTCTGCCGTTGTTATACTTCATTATACCGGGGGAGGAATAGCCATGCCTTTTCATTACTGATGACTCACTGCAAGGAAGACTCAGGATTCGTATTTCATATACCGTGAAGTCCCGTGCACAGCGAGCAGAAAAACCAAAACAAATACACTCCAAGCAGATGACGTCGATCCTACTTCCCGATGAACACCAAACCCTCCAGCGGGTCCCGAAACTGGTAGCGATCCCAGGAGCCCTCCAGACCACTTCCTGCTGCCCGTCCAAGACATGAGGCAGAAGGCAAAAAAAAAAAAATTTTTTTAACCACCCTGCCAAGCAGCCTAGGGTGAAAGGGTGCCATTCGGGTTGAAAGAGAAAAAGTATTTCAGTCAATACTGTCTTGGCCGTTTTAAGTTACAGACACACTTTTCCTTTCTTCTTGATTGACATAAGGGAAGTGTTTCTGGGATCTTCAGTGTGACCGTGTTGCAAAACTCAAGTTGAAGCACAGGCCCCACAAGAGACACAGAGGGAAGCGGGAAGGGGCCCCACAGAGAAGGGGCCCGGGCCTGGCCCCAGCCTTCCAGGGAGGCCCAGAGGGGGGCCAGGCAGGGTGGCAGGGAGACACTCCACCATTGTCCCTTTGTTTCTCTGTCTAGGCCCAGGCCCCACAACCCATAGGCACCTTTCCTTAAATTCAGCACCTGTGAGTCGGCTTTGGCAGGATACTGTGGAGACACAGCTTTGGGGAGGGGGATGTGTGTACTGGGGGGAGCCAGCCCAGGGGAGGCTGAGAGGGTCGGGGCACGAAGGGACCTCGGGGATGACTAAGCACCCTCACCTGAAGCCCTGGGAGGCGCCGCTCACACGGGGCTGGGGGTGGGGGGTTAATGCCCAAGGTGTTCGACCCCTGCCTGTGTTCTCACAGCACCTCTGTGGAATTATTTTTTTTAGGCCTGATCATCTCAGTGAAGTGGGTATACAGATGGCAAGTGAGTACATAAAGATGTTCAAGGCCATTAGGGAAAAACAAACTACAACCCCAATGAGGCAGCCCTGTGTAACTATCAAAGTGGCTACAATGAGACCTAGAAATGCCACCACGTGCTGGGGGAGCAGCAGAGACGCCGATCACACCTCCACGGCTGGCGGGGATGTGCAAGGGTGCAGTCACACTGGAAAACAGTTTGGCAGTTTCTTAAAGAAACAAATAAGTACGCAACGGCCATGGGACCCGGCAATTACACTCCTGACCATTTAACACCAAAAAACGAAAGCTTATGGTCACATGGAAACCTGTACATGAACGTTCACGGCCACCTGGCTCATAATAGCCCAAACACTGCAAATAACACAGATGTCCCCTCCGAAAAGTGACAGTTTCATCGGAATCTCAGATGACAAGGCTGAGGCTGAGTAATCCCAGCTCAAGCAAAGGAATCCCTGAGAATGTGGCAGTCACTCCACCCGCACCTGAACTTGCTCACCGTCCCATGTGGTAGTGCCATGGCACTCACACAGAGGCCACTTCACTGTGGTGGCACTGTCGCGAGCCCCTCTAAAGAAGTACCACGAGATTCTCAGAATTCACACCCTTGACTCTCAGCTCAGCCCGCCAAGCAATTGCAGAGAAACTTTCTTCTTGTCCCTCAAGAACCCTGAGACGACCATCTGCTGAAAGCCTGGGTCTCCTGCGCCCTGCCCTTTGGAATAAACTTTCTCCCTTTGCTCATCCAGTGTCTCCAGATGTAACTCACGCCCGCAGGCAGGTAATGCAAGTTGATACACTCAATTCTCGTGTAGGTGTTAATGCTATGTCTGAAATAGAAACCCACCATGGGCTTTTTTCACCTGGGTGGTTTAAAAGAGTCCAGAATGCCCGAGGGCTGCACAAAATAACCTAAGAAATGAAGAGGCCCTGATGGTCTCTCTGGGTGGCCTGAGCAGAAACGGGACAAGCACAGACCCACGATCTCCACCTGCTGAAACCCGCCCCCGCCCCCCACCTGCAGGCAGCACTGACCCCCCCAGCTCCCTGTGGGAGAAGGCAGGTGGGGTCCCCAGGCCCGGGCTGCAGGACAAGTGACTGGATGCCCTCCCTACCCCTCTCTCTCAGGTCAGGGGCTCACTGCCCAGCTCTGTCTGCAGTGGTGAGGAGCTTTGACCTTCCGCTGCCCCTTCGGGTTAGGAGTTCTCTGCTTTCTTCTCTGCCAGGCCTGGGGGGCAGCCAGGCAGGTCCAGAAGCTCACTTCTCTGTGGTTCCCTGTCTCCCGAGCCTGTGTTTTTGCACAAAGACCCATTCATTTAGAAGGAAACGAATCCTCTCTCAGTTCTGTGAATAGAAAACTGATCTTGACCAGACTAAAACGCTGCTCCAGGGCAACTATGTGAAGACAATTCCCTCACCCTGCCGTGCCCCGAGGTAAAATGTCCAAGGCAACAAGCCATCTGATTCCCTCAACCACCCCCAAGGCCATGGTTCAGAGCCCTTCTCAGTCCCCCATCTGCCTCTGCCTTCAGAGCAATCAGTCCCCACCCTCCTAAAGCAGGAGCCCAGGAACTCAGCCCGCCTCTGCACAGAGCTTCACCATCTTCCTCTGCTCTCCAGGTCATAGGTGACAGGTGACAGAGAGGAGGGATCCCAGTCTGGCCACTGGCCAGCTTGCTCCTGAGACTGGCACCCTCCTGTGTGGGAACCTCAGTCTGCTCGGTGTAAAAGGAGGAAAATAGGATGCACCTTCCAAAAATCCAATGAACTGATCTCTGGCACGTGCCTGGTGCACGTCCGACACTTCAGAAGTCACAGCTGCCGTTCTGTTATCACCCTGGTGCGGTCCGAGACGGCATGGCCTCTTTAACCGCCACAGCGCAGTGTAAGCGTGCTGAACATTCGGTGGCCCAGATCCTGGTGCATTTCAGAAGAAATGTTGATGAGCCGGGCCCCCTCCACACATCCTGTGTGCAATGGAATTTTTAAAGCCTTAACTGGGGATTCGCACTTTCTTTTATAAAACCTTGTCACGGCGGGAAGGCATACTGAACTAGTTTCTGACATTCTGGAAATCTTTCCAAAGTCAGTGTCACACATCCACAAACTACTCTTGGAGGTCAGGCTAATGGTCCCCAGCAATGTGCCACCTGAGACACTCAGGGCACTTCCCCCCAGGGTGACCCACATCCACCCTCAGGGCCCCTGCAACTCCTGGGTGAGACTCACTCTCCTGCCTTCCCCTGGGGATGTGGTATTTGAGGCCAAGGGTGACAGGCCAGGAAATCCAGGCCAGTCTAGAATGCCAAAGTAAGGGTGCCAGGCAGCACCTCTGGACTTGCAGGACCATGTCAGCTCCTTGAGGGCAGCCAGCAGCCTGAGGTGAGGCAGGAAGGGACCCTCGGACAGGCAGGCTGACTTGACTTGCAGTGTGACACCACAGTGTGAACAGCATCCAGACACTGCTCCCTATGGCTTTGGCCCGGGATTGAAGCTAATTACATCCTGTGTGTGTGTTTCCAGGTTGAAGCAATAAGGGAGTTACTGTCCCACGCACTCCCCGTTCAGACCGCCTCTGAGGTCAAGCCTGCCACAGGCTAACAAGTTCTTTTGGTGGTTTCGTTCCTCCCAGAGGTCAGCCCCTCCATCCTTGCAAAGGGCAGGAGGAGGCTGGACCTTGGAAGAGATGTTAGCAATGTTAGCATAGGTGAAGCCTGAGATGCAACTCTCCAGAAGGGTGCGTGGCCCAAAACTGCCCCACGAAGGAACCTTTTGCTCAGTGCTTAGACACCTGGGAGCCACACTGGGGTGCCGGAAGGTGAGGCATTCAGGAAAGATGTGCACCCTAAGGGTTAACACCACAGGCTGCCCGCCCCATATCACAGCCGAGAAGGAAGGAGGGATTTCCACGTCACACATCAAGTGCCTAGCAAAGCAGAAGCCCGTGTTTGGCAGGCAGGGTGCCCAAGACTGTGATGATGTCTGGCTGAGGAACAGCCTACTGGTCTGGGGGAGCCTGTCGCCAGCCGGCCCCACTTCCTGTCAGACTGCACAGGGTCCCCTGGCCTTCCTAGGTATGTTTGGGGTCGATGCAGCCAGGCCCAGCCTCCTGACTGGGTCTTCCCTGCACACCACCATCCCAGCCCTGAGGAGCAATCCAGAAAGCCAAGTCTGGCCCAGGGTCCCAGCAGCTCAGTCAGGACAAGGGCAAAGAGTGGCCAGGGCCTGGGGAAGTGCTGGGGGGCTCTCCTGTGCTCACTTGAGAGAGGAGATGGTGGTGGGGCGGGCAAAGGGGGCTGCAGAGACTCCCCACCCCCAGCCTGGCCCTCAGGCCTCAGTTGGGTGTGCAGTGAAAGAAAGTATCTCTTTAATCCCAGGAAGATCCTGTTTTCATAAACACGTGTCTGGGTGGGGCCAGATACAGCACAGGGTAGCAATGTAGACCAGTAAGTCCCACACATGTTCGGGGTCCCCTGGCAAGAAGAGCCACCACTGTACCAAGTAGTGGTGACATATAGATGTTTCATTCTCCCCGTTACGAGCCACAGTGACTGATGGCAGAGGGGTCGGGGAGGGGAGAGAAGGGACGGATACTTCCATGCCTCACCCCACCCCCCCGCCCCCAAAGCCAGGCCTTCTGTGCCCGCCCTGATGACCTCAGCCAGTTTCCACCTCTAAAACAGAACAGAGGCTGGGGCATGGGTGGGGTGGGTGGGGGGTGTAACCTGACACCCCTCACAGCAGCTGAATACAGTGGATTGTTTTTAAATTCAAGTTCTGAGCCCTGGTAACAAAGTGAGGCCTCTCCTGCAACTGAGAAACCTCCTTGGAAAAATAAATCCTGCTGCTGCCTATTTTGTCATCATCGGGGACAGGGAGCTGCACGGGGATGAGGTGACTCAGTAACGGCAAGTTGGTGTAACAACCAGGGCGGGGGTGGGGGGGTTGGGGCGGTGCCGGGACAGGGGGTTCCCTCCATCCAAGCCTGCTCTGTACCAGGTACTTGAGCCGCACGATCTCATTTCATGTTCATAATAGCCTATGAGGGAAGGTCATTATCCTCACGTTAGAGGCAAGGAAACTCAGGCTCAGAGAGGTGGGTCCCTGCCAAGGTCTGGGATCAAGGGAGGGTGTGAGTTCAGGCCTGGCTGGCCCCAGGCCCCCCTCCAGGGGACAGAGCACCTCCGTACTTTGCTCATGAGAATGATCCTACTCTAGCACATTCCTCCTCCCATAAAACTCTGCGTGGGACCCACTTGTTCTTCAAGGGGAAGAAGGCCACCAGCACGCGAGACTCCCCCAGGCACCACCCTTCACTGTCACCGGATTGAAGAGAATGGTGGACGCTGGGGGCTCAGTTAGCATGCTGAGGAATGACAGCACGGTTGGCTCCGACGTCCATACAGTTCAGTTCCTGTTTATCGAGCACCAGGAATGTCCACACGCTGTGCTGGGCAGCTCACACGTTACCGCATTTAAGGCTCACAACCTTCAGGCAGGTAGTAGTTGCCCCATGTTACAGGTGTTGAAGCTGAGGGGCAGACAGGTAGGACATTTCTCTAGGGTCAGTCAGGAAGTGGTAGAGTACAGACTCGAACCCAGGACTGTCGTGACTGCACACCAGGGCCCTCTGCGCCCTCTCCCCTCCCCTCCCCTCCAAAAGTTCAGGCTCATAAACACCTACTGTCCCTCTCCAGCTGGGGTGGAGGTGGGGCGTCTCCCGAGCCCTGTTGTAGTAGCCTCACGAGAGCACATCGTCAGGGCAGTTACCCAGGCTCTGACCCGTTGTCAGCGGAGCGTCAGTTGGTGTGGCGTTCAGAGAGAGGAATAAAGGCTTGGGGTTGGGGGGGGTTGCCCTCTTTCTTTCCAACCTCCTGGAGTCTTTGGATCCAGAATAATCCCTTAGCTTGACCACTCTGAACGAACAGCAAACCCTCAAGGCCTTTACCCAGACCCCTTCTCCAATGGCTGCCGCCCAAACTTAATTCCTCTTCCCTGTCCCGCCCCAGAACGGCCCCTCAGTGTCCCGCAGTGCACACTGAAGCTCCCTGCATGTCACGAGCCAACACCGGTCCATTATTTACTAACTCATCTTTAATGAATGTGCTTGTTTAATGGCCATACAACTTGTCCTTGAGTTTCGCAAATCTCAAACATGTTGTTGGCAGCAGCTCTGGTTAGAGGGAAGAGCCCCAAGGACAGGGACAGCATCAATGAAGCCATTCTCTTCGGCACAAGTACGTGCAGACAGAGGTAGCAGATAAGTGCCTGCTGTTTTGGGCAGCCACTGGGGGCAGGTCCACTTCACAACATGGGCAGCCACCAGCACAGAGGTCCAGCTGTGTGCAGAGGTTTCCGGGCCTAGCTCTACTTAGAAAGTGCCCAGGATATGTTTGCTAAATGTCATGTCTGCCCAAAATGCTCACAACTTTGCTGAATTCCTCTCTTTCACTTCCCAGGACACGGAAAAGAAAACCACCCCATGGCAGAGGAAGAATCAATGCTCCCATGAAATGTCCTCAAGCTCCAGGTGGAATGCAGTCTCCTCTTGACTATTCAGAGGCTGAGAGCCCCATTCCGGAAACATCAGACCCCGGCTTGGTGGCTCCCTGCTAGCTCGCTCCGTTCTTCCCTGCTGTCCACCGTCTGCACCCCCACCTACGAGTCAGCAGACCACAGGGTGGGGAAGCTTCGTGCACAGTCCGCACTGGTCGCGATGGTCACCGAGGCAGGAGGAGGAGGCTATGCTGAGCTGCGGAAGTGGGACCAGGATGGAATCTAGAGTGTCTGTTGACGCGCCCCTGCTTCCCACCCACCTGCGCCGTCCGTGTCAGAACGGCCCCTCTGTGCACACGGAGGTTGTTTCTGACACAGTTCTCACCAGTGTCCCTTTCACCTTTGCAGACGTGGGGCTACCCTGCATGTGCACAGTGCTTGTCCCTGTCCATCCTCTCTTGGACAGCTTTGAAAAGCAACGTCAGGGCACTCATAATGAAAACTAATTTGGCCCTGGCCAGTGTGGCTCAGCTGGCTGGTGCGCCATCCCATGACCGAAAGGCCACGGGGTCGCCTAGGTTTCGCGTCTGGTCCCCAGTGGTCTGGGTGGGTGCACACGATCTCCAATCCGGGCGTGTTGGGTTGTTGAGGGGGTAGGGGGCAACCGATCAACGTTTCTCTAACATCTGTTTCTCTCTCTCCCTTCCTTTCTCTCTAAAAACAATGAAAAAATGTCCTCAGGTGAAGATGAAAGAAAAAAACAAAGCACATTCTCTCAAAAGGACTCTACAAAGACTACCTCACTTAAGACTCACAAAGACCTCATCTAGCAGGAAGACTTTAGCAATATACCCATTAAATGGGCATATCCACTTTCCAGAAGAGGATGGACAAGGACAGGCACTGCGCTCACGCAGGGCAGCCCCACATCCACTCCGTGTCAGTGAAAGGGACGTCTCCATTTTACAGACGGAGAAATCAGAGCCAGCAGAGACCAGCTCTGAGAGTCACTCGTCTGCCCAGCTCATTGTGCTCCTAGAGCACACCCAGCCGAGTTCTTGGGGGAGACCCAGAGTCTCCTCAATTACTTGGAATTACCCAAATGCTCAATACTCAGGAGTTCTACGACCATGCCAATGATGTCAAAGAGAACGGAAAGATTCCAATGGCCTCATCCAGACTAAACTATCAATTACAACACATTCAAAAGGTCCCCTGCATTAGCCAACTTTGTTATCTGTGAGAGTTTCAATAGTTTCTCAAATTCTAACTCTGTCTTCCTAATCTTCCAGCTTTCACACCCAGCAACCAAGTTCCCTGCCTGCGGCTCAGCAATCAGGGTCTCAGGATTTTCGGTCCCAACCAAACCTCCCAGCCATAGTTAAAATAGTTTTTTTTTTTAACGACTGGCTTCGGTAGGATTTTCCACTTGACATTGTTAAGACTGTTTATCTCATTGTCATACACAGGCCCTTTCAGTTTCCTGCTAATAGATTCAGGTTAGATAAGAATTACAGAAGTGATACTCCCGAGTTCCTCTCCGTACCCCAGCCCCTGTCCTGTCCCCACAGTTCTGGGGCATGTGTTATTAAATCTACTCCTCAGACAGCTAATTTGCAAACAAGCCAACAGTCCACAGCCACACGGAGCAGAGGGCTGGACAAACACCCCCTCCTACCCGAAGCACACAATAGGAGATCCTGCTGAATTACAGCCTACCACTCAGTCATCAATTGCCATAGAAAAGGAGAAAACAAATTGGGCTGAGCCTGGAAAGAATGTCAGTGTAACGGGAAAAACACTTGGTGGGAACTGCCTGGGGGTACAGTGACCTCTCCTGTAATTGTCCAGGTCCTACCAACTCCCAGCATACCAAGAGGGATTGCAGATTGGGCTGGTGGATGGCCAGTCACCAGGGAACCAAACCCCTCTGCCCTGTGGCAGGCTGAACACTCCCCAGAGTGTCTGAAAAGATTAAGTGCTGGTAATATAAAATGTATTACAGCTTCTTCTTGGAACACAGTACAATCAGTTTATTTATTCTGATTAAATGGATGGGTGTGTGTGTGTGTGTGTGTGTGTGTGTGTGTGCAGAATGCAGAGAATCCCTTAAGATGAGGTTAAAAAAAACAAAAACAAAAACATCAATGTCCACGCCCAAAAAAGCAGACACAAAAGTACCTGATTTCTGTGCTCTGAGGCATACAGACCAACTTTGTAAATGTGAGCAGATGGACCACCCTTTTGGAAGCATCTTTCTGGGCCAGGATGGGACCGTATCCTGGATCACTAATACATATTATCATTTCTGGGTTACGCAAACCCTAATCTTAGTCACCAGGTCAACGGAAATAATCTCAATGTCTTTGTTTCAGATGCTGTATCGCTAGATTTTCCCTTTCCACCCAGAATCTTACCACAAAAGTAAAATGCTAGATGAACAGGATAACAGTGCACTTCATAAGGGAAGATCTTCTTGAGTCGAAAATTAACCATCAACACCTCGTGTGGCGTGCAAAGTTCTTATACGTATTCTGAGACAGGGAAATAAAAACATATCTTCTTCCCTTCACCGCCCCCCCCAACCCAGTTAAAACATGGTGCATGCTTATGAATTGGAGTGGTTCATTCTGCTTGCTTGCTGTCTGTAGTTTCCAGTTTTTGGTCACTCGTGAAGATTACCCACTGGTTAGGAACGAAACAAGTGAAAATTTCAGGAAATAAAAAAAATATATAGTACATATTGATGAGTAGCCTTCTGTTGAATGGATTGCCATTAAGGGAGATCCAGTCAACAAAATAAAGCTCAATGGAGGGGAAAGATCGGGTTTTTAACAGTGACTTAATGACAATGTTGAGCAACACGCCACACGAGTTAGTCAATACCCTATGTGCTGGCTTACCAGTAAGCTGATGATGGTGATGATGATGATAATGATAGTCATTACTCATCAGAGAAAGCTTGCAAGGCCCTGCCTTCAAGTAAGAAACATCATCGTGGTCTTCCACGTATAAACTCTGCAAAAAGGTATCAGCATCAACCTTATTCCTCAAGGCCTGTGTACAGTATGGCGCTCCTGCTGCAAGCTATGTGACCGTAGGCCTCTTTGATTCCCAGCCTTACAATGGTCCTCGACCCAGCAGCTGAGCACAGGGAAACTACACCCACAAATATATTAGACAGAAGGCAAGGCCGGTCTTGCTCTCAGCATTCCACAAACGACACTTCATGAAACTGGGGTTCCATAGCAGCCTGTGCTGGGTGTACCAGTCTTGGAGAAATTTAATTTCACTCCAGTCTTTTTGGACTGAGACAGAATCATCTTTCATGACTGTACTGGGATGAAAGTGGGACCTAAATAAAACCCTAGGATTACTACAGAGCGTTTCTTCCGAGGGGCCTGACGAGTTTTCCAGGAAGACACTGCTTACCAATGCTCAAGATGTCTCCCAACCTCACCTGGACCGACGTTTCTGGAGCCTCCTCTATGTGCCAGGAGTTGTGGTAGGGACTTACATACACATTGCATCACTGAACTCTCACCACCCCATAAAGTCACACCTACTCTCCCCATTTTTTCAGGGGCCTTGCATGCCACATGTAGACTGGGATTTCACCCCAAGTCTCTTAAACCCGAGTCCATCACCCTTACTCCTATGGGTCAAGGTCACAGGAATAAGCAATGAGCTTGCCTCTTCCAGATGGTTCAACATTTCTTTTCTTTTTTGTCATTATTTTGTTTATTTACTGAACACCAATTTGTTGATCTGAACCTTTACACACACACATAGGCACACATTATTTCTTTTTTTTAATTACATTTTATTGATTATGTTATTACAGTTGTCCTGATTTTCACCCTTTTGCCCTCCTCCACTGAGCAACCCCCGCTCCCTCGGGCAATCCCCACACTATTGTTCATGTCCATGGGTCATGAGTATAAGTTCTTTGGCTACTCCATTTCCTATACTGTACTTTACATCCCCACGGCTATTCTGTAACTACCTATTTGTACTTCTTAATCCCCCCACCTCCTCACCCACTCCCCCATAACCCCCTCCCATCTGACAACTACCAAAACGCTCTCCATATCCATGGTTCTGTCTTTGTTCTTCTTGTTTGCTTGGTTTGTTTTTTATATTCAGTTGTTGATAAATATGTATTTTTTACCATTTTAATGTTCATAGTTTTGATCTTCTTTTTCTTAAATAATTCCCTTTAGCATTTCATAAAATAATAGTTTAGTGATGATGACCTCCTTCAGTTTTTTCTTGTCTGGGAAGCTCTTTATCTGCCCTTCAATTCTAAATGACAGCTTTGTTGGGTAGAACAATCTTGGCTGTAAGTCCCTGCTTTTCATGACCTTGAATATTTTTTGCCAATCCCTTCTAGCCTGCAAAGTTTCTTTTGCGAAATCAGCTGACAGTCTTATGGGAACTCTTTTCTCTTGCTGCTTTGAAAATTCTCTCTTTATCTTTAACCTTTGGCATTTTAATTATGATGTGTCTTGGAGTGGGTTTGGGATTCTGTGCTTCCTGGACTTGCATGCCTATTTCCTTCACCAAATTAGGGACATTTTCTCTTACTATTTTTTCAAATATATTTCCAATTTCTTGCTCTCCCTCTTCTCCTTCTGGCACCCCTATGATGCAAATGCTGGACCTCTTGAAGTTGTCCCGGAGGCTGCTGTTACTATCCTCATTTTTTTTTCTTCTTGTTGTTCTGATTGGGTTTTGTTTTTGGTGCTTTATGTTGCAAACCATTTATTTGATTCTCAGCTTCGTCCGCTCTGTTGTTCCCCTGTAAATTGTTTTCTATTTCAATTAGTGTATCCTTCGTTTCTGACTTAATCTTTTTTACGCTGCTGAGGCCCTCACTAAGTTCCTTGAGCATCCTTGTAACCAGTGTTTTGAACTCTGCATCTGATGGATTGCTTATTTTCACTTTGTTTAGCTCTTTTATTGGAGTTTTCATCTGTTCTGTCATTTCGGACATGTTTCTTTCTTTCTTTCTTTTTTAAGATTTTATTTGTTTGTTTTTAGAGAGGGGAAGGGAAGGAGAAAGAGAGGGACAGAAACATCAATGTGTGGTTGTCTCTCATGCACCCTCCACCGGGGACCTGGCCTGCAATCCAGGCATGTGCTCTGACTGGGAATCGAACCGGAGACCCTTCAGTTCACAGGCAGGCACTCTATCCACTGAGTCACATCAGCCAGGGCTGGGCCATGTTTCTTTGTGTCCTCGTTTTGGCAGCATTCCTGTGTTTGTTTCTATATATTAGGTAGAGCTGCTTTGACTCCATGTCTTGGTAGTGTGGCCTAATGTAGTAGGTGTCCTGTAAAGTCCAGTGGCACAGCCTCCCCTAACACCCAAACTGGGTACTCGAGGTACGCCCTTTGTGTGGGCTGAGTACACCATTGTTGAGCCTTGGCTGCTGTTGGCAGATCAGTGGGAGGGATTTACCCAGGCCCGTTGGCTGCAAGGACTGGCTGTGACCACTGACCAACAACCTCCGCCCTTCATGGAGGATCAGCTGTGCAGATGCAGAGTGGTGGTGCTCTGACGTGGTCTGTAGCTGTCTACTGGGTGTGCTGGCCCTGGGGTTTCCTTGGTGGTGCAGGCAAAAGGTCAGCCCCAACCTGTGTTTTACCCGGGGTATCCTGCATAAGCTATAAAGCAGTCTGAGATGGCTGCTCCTTGTGCTGGGCTTGGAGATTCCCAGGAATAGCTAAACTGTGAATCTAAGCTGGCTGCTGCTAGTGCTGGGCCTGGGGCTCACTGAAGCCAGCTGTTGCTTGTTTGATAGGATTTAGGAAATTGTAAAGCATGAGCCAAGACCAGCCATTCAAATGGAAAAGCAGCTTGGGTGGGCGGATAAATTGGGTAAATCTGGGGATCTCCAAGGCCGGTTCCAGCGTTAGCCAAGTTGATGGAATCTCAGATATAGCACCAGCTTATCGGCTCTGTGGGGGAAGGGTTTAACAGAGGGACAATGGCCTCTGTTCACCTGGATGTCAGACACTTTAGTTGCTCCCTGTATGTCACTGGTGCCTTTCAAGATGCCACCCTGGTACTGGAGCTAAGAGGGAGTGAGTCTGAGTAGGTAAGTCTGTGTGGGTTCTTTAAGAGGAACTGATAGGACTCCAGCAGTTTCTTCCACCCACTCAGTCCCCCGCTGGTTTTTGCAGCCAGCAGTTGTGGGGACTTATCTTCCTGGCCCTGGAACCCTGTGGGGCTGGGACTCCTCACTCCTGAGATATCCCTCCCAAATTTTTAACCATCACCTGTGGGTGTGGGACCAGCCTGTTCGTCATCTGCGCCCCCTCCTACCAGTCTGGATGGATGTGGTTTCTTTAATTCTGTAGTTGTCAGACTTCCATTCAACCCGATTTCTGACAGTTCCGAGGGATGGTTGTTCTATGTTTTAGTTGTAATTCTGAAGTAGTTGTGCGAAGAGGCAAGTCATGTCTGCCTACCAAATAATGAAATATTGCTTCTGATCTATCCCTTCATTCACTCACCCATCCCTGTAACGAATGTTTTAAAAACATGTGCTGTGTTTAAAGCCAAGGTAGATCTCCCAAGGTGAATAAGGAACTTATCCACTAACAACGTTTCTTAAGTGAAAAGAAATAAATGTGGGTCCTGTGACTATATTGCATCCTTTCTGGACTTGCTTTCCTCGTCTGTAAAATGTGGATATTGGAAGAAATGAGCTCTCAAGCCTTTTCCAGACCCAAATTTATATTATGTCAATTATATTAGCTATAGAAAAGTCTTTGTTTTTTTTTTTAATAGCAAAAACAGAGACCTAACTGCCTAATAAGGTCACATACATTTATGGTGTCAGCCAAGGAGACTTGACTTGTCTTTAAAATAACAATCCCACCCCTGGAAAAATGAATGACCGGGTGTCCAGAAGGACCACAGTGAGACTCAAGGTTGGTGGCAGAAATAGAACAAGTCAAGTTTGACTGTAGGGTCACATGACCAGGTCAGTGGTTGTTTCCAGACCAAAAGATGGCCTCCATAGTCAGGGAGACTGGACCCACTGTTCTGGGGGAAGGCTGTAATTCTGGGTGCTTCTACTCCACAATGTTGAGAGCACTTAGGACACCACCGTCCTCGGAAGAACTGGATATACAGAATCCCAAACATCCAGATAGCAAAATGGCAGTTTGCATGCCAAATAAAGGGCTTTTCATGTTTCCAAAGAATTCACAGTTGGTTTTTGGTGTGATTTCATAAACCATGAGCTCCCCGATTCATGAAAATCACATCTGTGCCACTTCGACCTAGTCAGGAAAAAAATCACAGCCAGCACACCGGTGATGGACTGGAGGGCACTGTGAGCGTAACCTGTGACATCAAGGTTTCGTGTCCCATCAGCCTTCCACAGCGAAGGTGCGACTGCCACAGGACTTAGAAGAGTCGCTGAGCTCATTCAGGTTCCCACCGACTACCTGCAGTCCAGCAAGTCTCTTCTGCCAAGATACAAAATTCTTCCCATTGAATACTTTAAAAAATTCTACCTGTAGATAACCAAGTCAAAATCTGACAAAATGAAATAAACCTAAACAATGTTATCAAGGCCCCTAGGAATATAAATAAACTACACAGAACTAATCTAATCTGTAACTACACATACCAGGTATGTGCCAACAAAATCAGAACGGTGACTCTGAAGCGATTCAGCGCTTAAAACCAAAAGTTCTGAAAATGATGTATCTTGCACCTGAAATACATTTTTCTCAAAGCAGCAACTGACTGGTTTTATATGTTCTTCTTATAAAACCTAAAGGCTAGGTGAATCTTGAGCTGTGTTTTTGCAAAGCCTGAACATCAATCTCTCTTTTTCTCTACCCTCGCCACCTCTATTTGAAAGAATTTTTAGCTTGCTGACTTACTTTTATCTTTGATACAAAACAAAAGACCTTTGAAGTGATGTTTTGGCTCTGTGTAGGCAAAGCCTCCATTTCCAAACTGAAATATCTGAGGAGGCCAAAGCCCTCAAGTAACAGCATTTTTCTACTTTTTGGGTTAACATCCTGGCACCCAGCCACCACTGCCTCTATCATATCGGTCTAATCATTAATGAGGATCTTGGGTATCATTCTAATGATTTATTTTCATTGTAATTTCACAAAGAACTGACCTTCCAGTAAAGAGAGAGAAGAGAAGCAGACCCATGAATGGCTCCAAAGTAAAAGCACAAAATTAAATGTGTCCAGTTTCAGATGCAGTGCCCGAGGTCTGTACCGAAGGAATCTTGTCACACTTCCAGACACCCCGAAGTGTCATATACAGAACGTTTTAAATCAAGTATCTAGAAGTATATGGTCACAGAGAGTGAGAGCTATACAGGCCCTCTGCATGAGACCATCCTCATTTAAAAATCACATTGCAAAAGCAGGAAACTGAGCCAGAGAGTAGAGCCCAGGAACGTGTCCTCGGGTCCCGTTGTCCCTCTGAGTCTTTTTTCTTTTTTTGTCCCTAAACAGATTTGAGTAACCCAGATCCTCACATAAAGGACCCAGGGTCCTCCCAGATCTGGAAGGTACTGAGGCCTTGCCAGAAAGACCCTCTCCCCATACCCAACCAAGAGGAAGGGGGCCCCGTCTCAAGAACTGCATGTTCGACCTGAACTCAGACCCCACCTCCAGGTCTCGGCCTTCAGCATCCTCATCCAGAAAGCAGTTTTCTGCTTAAAAGTCCTCACCACCACATTCACTTTTAAAAAGTGATCCTGTAAGGCTTTTAAATTTTAATTTGGCTTGCCCACAAATAAAAAGTTTATACTTTTCCAAACCACATACAACCCTTATAAACTGTTTGAATTTTTTAGTACCTGTATGAGTTAGTTTTCCACTAAACAAAGACAACAAAGATAGGTATTAGACTTTTTGGGGTGATCCCTTTGTAAGTTACACAAATGTCTACTCACTATGTGGTACCCGTCAAAATAACATAATAATGTGTGTCAAGCATAACTGGGAAAAAAATAAAAAGACAAAAGTAGTCAATAGAAAAGCAAAACAAAAACAAAAAAACAAAAGAAAACTCCAGTGGCCCTTAAAAGTAGTGAACACCAAAGAATCAAAGATTTTGTATTATTCTTCTTTATACATTCACCACGCTCCACCCCATGGCTAACTTGGCCAACGTTTTGTTTTCGGGGGGGGTTTTGTACCCATAAGTGATCGTACAATTCTGAAACAAATCAATAAAATCTTTTTAAAGTAACATGCGCACATATTTTAATACAGTGCTTTAAGCCTGGTGTGTCAATGGCCCAGATACTCTTAAATGGAATAACGGAACTGCTGACTGATTTTGAGTTGTTTTAAAGAACAAGACAGAACACCACCCTTGCTCAGTGCAACCTGCTTCTATTCAGACCCCAGTGAAGAACGTGCCCAAATTTAAGCCACTGAACACAAGACATGTAATAATTTCTTCCGAGCAAATTTCGGGTGTCTAATCCTTTACAAACAGACATCGGGTGCAAAAACTTGGAACATGCTATTTCAGGGACAGACTTATCTGTGGGGTTCGTCAGAAGCCACAGCAGACAAGGCCTGAAGCGCTTTGCGTGTTTCCGAGAGGTGTCCTGGCCTTCCAGCCAGCTCCTTCCCACGGAAGCAAATGAGGAGAGTGGGCCTTCCCGCCACATTCCTTCCCAGTGAAAAGGCCTTTGCTACTTTGTGTAATCTAAGTGGTGAAGTCATCTTCAGAGTACACTTGCAAATGACTTGCTTTTTCGCTGTTTTTAACTGGAGGGAGGCCCTCTGAATCCCGCCCCCCCCCCCGCCCCCGCACGTGGGCTCTGGGACCCCCAACCGTGAGGAGCCGCAGGGAGACCAGATGGGAGGAGGGCTGAGAAGGCAGCCAGCATCAGGCTCCTCTGGGCTGTCCACTGGGCCTGTGCACACAGCATCACACACTCGGTCATTCCCCCGCAGCACGTGCCTGTCAGGCAGGCACGGAAGGTTTAACTCTCAGGAAAGGCTGAGCAGCATCAAAACCCTCGCGGGCCAGGGGTTGGGAGCCTGAACATGCAGTTTCAAACATCTGTGTATGTGTGTGTGTGTGAGGGTGGACGTGTGTGAGGTGTGTGAATGTGTGTGAATGTGTGTGAGTGTGTGTGAGGGTGTGTGGACCTGGACTGCAGCATCAAAACAAGCAGCAGGCCCCGACTGGTGTGTCTCAGTTGGCTGGGTGTCATCCTGCAAAGCAAAAGGTCACGGGTTCGATCCAGGGCAAATGCCTGGATTGTGGGTTCGATCCCCAGTCGGGGTGTATATGAGAGGCAGTCGGTCATGTTTCTCCGCCCTCTTTTTCTCCATTCCTCCCCATTTCTCTAAAAGTAAATAAACAAATGTTTAAAAACAAGCCGCGAAGGCCCGAAAAGAGAAAGAGCGTTGGTGTTACAGTGCCTCAGACAAAGCTGGCTCGGGTTTTATCTGTAAAACACTGACAAGCCCAGCCAAAAGTCCCAGCCAATCAAGATGTCTGGCTTTCTGCAGACAAAATGTCAATATCAGGGAATCGAGGGGTTTTGACCCAATGAGCACACATTATGGTGTCACAAGGAAGTCTCCACCATAACAATCTGTACAAAAGAAAACTCAGCTTCTCACGCGAACACTCAACCCGAAGCACGAACATCCCTAGGATCCCGTCATTTCCAGTTGGTTGCTCATCCTCCTCCTGCCCCCAACATTCACTGTCAGCTTCACGTGATTCAGAGAGCAAAGGTGTCAGGGGACTCCTCCCTGGCCCCGCAGCCCTCTGGGTGTCTGGAAACCTGGGTGAAGGTGGGAGGGGAGCTGGACAAAGGGCAGGCCTCATGTCTACCTCTGGACCTGGTAGCTACCTTGGAAACACCACTCTGCCCTCTGGGTTTCTCAGTCGGCTTGCCACATGAAAAATAACAAGTGTCATCTGTCACTGTTTAGATCGCCTTTGACTCACTTTCAGGCAAGAGCCCTTTTCAAACATCCAGAGGCACACACAGTTTTCAGGATGAGCCAATAGGAGCTGCGAATCCACTACCAGAAAGGGCGAGTGGAAACTTGGAGGACAGGTTAAGGTGTCTTGGCTGTGTCAGCGATGCCATCTTCAGGGTTTGGAATGCAAACCCTGGGAGGGGTGAACAGAGGACCATCCCCTTCACTGGGCCTTTAAATGTAGGCAAGCAGAAGGAGAAAGCTGGGCCCCATCTCCAGGGAGAAACACTTTCCACCTGTCCTTTATCATCATCCAGGTGGACCGTCCCTCTTCTGCAGGTGTTGCGCCCAGGGCCCCGTCCTGGCCACAGAATGCCAGGCTGACTGGGGCCAGATTTTGTGGACACATCTGCTTCCCCATCATCAACAGAAAGCGGAGTTCCAGGAAAAGAAATGCCTAGCCTTCAAACACCCAGACCGTGACATCTGCAGTGGGAGTGACAGAGAAACATGCTTTCAGTCCCAAAATACCTGAGACAAGGATGCAGAGTAGAAATATAAAGTTCTCAGTTGCCGCGGTTTAAGTCATTGAGGTACAATGAATAGCACTGGATATTCAAGGCGAAATCACGAGGCTCCCTGCCACAATAAAACGCAGACTTTCCCCAAGGCAGCACAAGAACCCCTTGTACACTGAGCTAGGAAATTCCCCATACTCTGGAAAAGCTAAGAGAAAGTCCAGACCTTTTCAGAAGCGCTAGCTTCAACGCTTACGTCTTCCGTAAAACACTCTGATCATCCTAAGAGTGAAAACAGCCGAGGACTGAGATTAACCACAATAGAAATAAACTCTTGTCTACAGCCACAGCCAGACCAGGAGGTCAGTATGACGAAATATACCTATACCAGTCACCAAGCATATCCATTAGGTGCTGTCCACCCTAGAGATATCACCCAGGTCCCTACCTGAGGCAATTCGACCTAATAGAACATTCTGTGATGAAAGAAATGCAAAGCATGGTTTTCCTTTCAATTCATACGGCAAACTGTATCTTAGTTATGCCAGCCCCACGAACATTGCAATGTCCTGACTTAGCTTACTGGAGCTGAGTGGTTCTTCACCCCCGGACCCACCACAACCACATCTACAGGTTTCAGGACCCTGTCAGAGAATCACACCGCTCATTTTCCTGGCCTCGTAGTATGGAGGCTGAGTTAATTCAATGATGTGCTTGGCAGTTTTCCTCTGCCTAGAAGAATCGCAGAATTAAGTGGTTCACCGGAGACAAAAGCTACCCTTGGCAGTTCTGTTCACTCTCGGTGGGGATTAATCAGGATGGCTGTGGTAACATTCAGGAATAGTACCCTTCTAAGAAGTGAGTGGTGACCTACCAGAGGTACCATAAAAATGGTTTTTTAAGATGTAGGTGGGAATAGCCATTGAACAGACTTGTGTTCACTGCCCAACCCACAAAGTGCATGGTCAGAACCTACACACCTGCCCAGCAAACACACCTGGAGAGAACAGTAATTTGTGACTGTCCCAGAGTCCCCTCTCAGAGTCTTCATGATTCAGTAGAAAGTCAGAAAAACAGGGGACACACAGGGCATGAAAGCATTTCCAGAAAAATCTCAGGGTAAGACTTACCACTCTGGGCTTCTGCTGGTCCAGGGTATGGAGGAAGGCAGAGTTGGGGTCCAGGCAGCGCTCAGGGTCACTGGAGATGTCCTCTTCTGAGTCGTCATAGGAGGAGGAGAAGCCAGTGGAGGAGGCAGAGGAAGAGGACAGCTTCCTCAGGGGAAGGCTGCTGAAGGGGCTGCCCTGGGTCTCCTCCAAGACCCCGTCCTCCTGGGCGTCCAAGTCTGTAATGATCACTGCAGGTATATTGCTGGGGCTGCAGGCCTCCCTCGGAGAAGCCTTGTCCCTCTGATCTGGGGAGAACAGCTCCAGGCTGGGATGGGTGGCTCTGTCCTTTGGTGGGCTTCCCCAGGTCCCCTGGGATTGGACCCCAGTGCCACACGTCCAGCCCTGAGGGGCTTCCTCCATGGGGTCCAGGCAAGCCCTGGAGCTCCCAGGCTGCACACCCACCCTGTCCCCGAGAAGGCACTGAGGTTCTTTCACATCTTTTGCTGCTTCCCAACAGGGCAAAGGTTCCAGCATTCCTCCAGTGGGAATTCCCGCCTCTACCTCCCCTGCACCTGGCTGTGCTGAGACGCTGCCCCCATGCAAGCCCTGTGTGGCAGATTCTTCATCCACTCTGTTGGAGCGCTGCGGCGGCTCATTGACCACTGTGGCCACACTATGGGTCACCTCCGGCCCTATAGAGCCCCGGTCTCCTGACGACCTGAACCAGCTCGGGGCCTCAGAGGGCTTTGAGCTTTGCGCGTCCACAGTCCTTTCCTCTGGCCTTCCACCCGATTCGGGCTCCCCGGAGTCTTGCAAGCCACTGGGCAGATTTCCTTTCTGCACCTTCCCAGGGGGATCTGCATCGCCCTGCCCGCCCTTCTCAGGGGCTGGGCTTGCCTCACTGCCCAGAAACTGCCCCTGACTCTCCAAAGGGGCTGGGGGATGTACACCCCGGAGCTCCCGAGGCCTCTCAGACAACTCACCAAGGGCAGAGTTGTGCGGATGGTGTGTCCCAGTGGATGTAGCTCTAGCTGCCACTTCTGTGGCCATCACCGAGTTCGCTCCAACAAGCCCTGACGAAGAAGCTTGGCAACTCAGAGTTCCCGAAGGAGGGGAAACCCTTTGGTCAATTTCCATAGCTATGGGTGAGCCACAGCGGGGTCTGGCTGCAACCCGCTTCTCAATAATCACAGAAGTGGATGAACCCTGAGCTCCTGATCCCGAGGGGGAGTCCAAGCAGGGAAAAGGTGCCACTCCCTCCTTGTCCTTGGAGAGGCTTGGGCTGGACGCCCCAGCGCTCCTCCCGGAGTCGGCCTCTGAGGTGTCTGGACATTGCTCCCCCCAGGACTTGGTCCTCCGTTCCTCGCTCTGAGCCAGGACCCTTCCTGGGGGCTGACTGCTGCTGCGGAAGGGACACGGGGAGGGTGAACGCGCCCTGCCCAGACGCGGGCTGCGGGGCGCTTGAATGGCGGAACTCTGCGCCTGGATGTGAGCCTCGAACATGCCCACTTTCTGGTTCACCTGCACGTTCTGCAACTCGCGCTGCAGGATCCGCAGCTTCCTCTGGGCCTCCTCCGGCCCTGGAGGGGAAAGGGGACTGGTGGTCACCACCTGCTGCCCGTCGCCTCTCAGGCGACCCGCCCAACTCGGGCTGCCCACACTGCTGCTGCTGCTGCCACTGCCGCTGCTGCTATTCAGCCTGCGCCGGCCACTCCGCCAGCCCCCGGGGCTCCCGGGATCCTCGGGCGACAATGACTCGGTTGGGGGGAAGAGGAAAGAGGAGCTTCTCCCGGGGCTGAAAACGCTGCCGGGGCTCAACACGGCGCTCCCCGGCGGCGGGGGTGTCTCGCTGCTGCTGGCCCGCGGGGCGCCGCCGCTCTTCACCGGGTTGGCGCTATTCATGATCACCAGGCTGTTGAGTGCATAGCAGTACACAGCCATAGTACTGGGTCCCGCGCTGCCCGCCGCCGCCGCGGCTCCCGCTCCGGCTCCGCCGCCCGCGCCTCCTCCTCCCGCGGCTCTCGGCTCAGCACCGGAGGCCCGGCGGCCGCCGTTCCACGCACAGACGTAGTGGCATGGCTTGGGCGGCGGGCGAGGGGCAAGACTTCGGGCTCACTCCCCGCCCAAAGCTCCATAAACAACAGCGCCGCTGTGGAGACACAAGGAGAAAAATCAGGACACTAGTGTGGGGAAAGGGGAGCGAACGACTAGACCTGCGGATCCCCAGCCTGTCGGGGATCGGATGCCACTGGATGTGTCACCTACCGACTAGGGACAGAAACCCTCGTGGCGTCAGTGGTCAGCACGATGGTGGGTGTGCCTTTCCCAAGTGCGCTCCCACCCCGCACCCTGGGTTTTGATGCGTACGGGGCAGCCTTCAAATTCCAAATTGTAAGACTCGTCTCCGGAGCCATGCGGATGGGCCGGGGACGATGCAAAACTACTTGTGCTTAAGTATGCTGTGTGCATGGCTTGGCTGCCTCCGTGAGTGAGGACACCCATCCACCCTCTCCGGGTCTTCGGCCTGAGCAAACACTGGTTATATTGGGTATACCGGGGCCTCCCCGCCCCTGGACTTCAGGATCTCCCCGCTCCACTCTCCGGTCATCCGGGACCGACTCAGACGGAACCTGAGCGGGAGCTGCCTTCCCCCTGCCGGGTCCCGGAGGACCCTGCGTGCCTGCCGTTTACCTTCCCGGCCCTGGCCCGAGGACTGTGTTTCTCCGCCTATGATGGTCTGGGCGCGCAGCGGGGCCTCAGCCAAGGCATTTTTCAGCACCGGCTTTGTTGCCTGTCCTCAAACAAGTGTGTTTTGTGAGTGTGGGCGCGCCTGCGCGCGCCCGTACCGGAACCAATACTCGCTGCCCACTGCCATAGCCCCCTGTGGAGGGGCATATGTGTGTGTGTGTGTGTGTGTGTGTGTGTGTGTGTGTGTGTGTGTGTGTCTGCGCACAGCCAGCGAGTCAGCCTCCGCACCCCCTGTGCTGGAGGACACAGCTGTCTCTGCCGGCTCCGGGACCCCAGCCCACTGCGGGGAACTCCAGGGCGTGCGTGGCTGCAGCCGCGCGGGGGGGGGGGGCCCCCGGCTCTGCAAACCACCCAGGGGCCCGATATCAAAAGCCACGGGCAGCGCGCGGTCAAGCACAGGGCTTCTCCGCATCCTGGGTAGCCTTGCCCAGAGCCCACGGAGCTACCAGGCCGCCCGCGCCCGGGACGCCTGGAGCGCGCCGGGGAAGGCGGCGCGGAGCCGGCGGCCGGGAGCCCGCAGCCCGGAAGGCAAGCAGGAGGAACACCGACAACTGGCCTCTCCCCGCTCTCTCCGCGCCCCGACTCCGAGCCACCCTTCCAAATCAAACCCCTTTCCCGGCCTCCCCAGCCCTCCTCAGTGCGCTTTTCCGAAACCTGGAACGCTCCGATTCTCCCCAGAACTGGAAGTGAG